>SJYC01064768.1:0-38673 GCA_006408675.1 Madoqua kirkii
GTCTCTTTTTATATCTGTAATTAAATAAGTTTTTTTCCTAGGACACCAATTCTGTCTCCCCTTCGAATTACCCTGGATCCACTGGGGTTGGACCCCAGCACTAATGTTGTCCTCTATTGTCAGTATATTTTCCCCTTGTGGAGTCAGTCATTGTCATGTCACTAAGAAAGATACATACCTATTAATAACTTGCTCAATCAATTGATTGATCAATATATATAAAATTCTGGATATATACACATATTCATGGGGAGAGGATTATTTGCAAAGAGAATTAAAGATGCTGTTTATTTACCTCTATTTTTTTAAACCATTCTAGTTCTCAAAAGTAATCCCAAAATAACACACACACACACACATATATATATGAAAAATGAAAGTGAAAGTAGCTTAGTCATGTCCGACTCTTTGTGACCCCATGGACTGAATTCTCCAGGCTGGAATCCTGGAGTAGGTAGCCTCTCTCTTCTCCAGAGGATATTCCCGATCCAGAAATCAAACCCAGATCTCTAACATTGCAGGCAGATTCTTTACCAGCTGAACCACAAGTTACATATAAATAAGAAATGATGGTGTTGACTCAGACTTTCTAAGGGGAAAAAACATATACTTCAAGAATAAAACCTAAGTCATAGAGATGATAACACAGAAACTCACTACAGACCGCAAGAGTCATTACAGTTGTTATTTAAATCTAATCCTGTTTCAATTAACTCTACCAAAGCAAAGACACCGAAGAAGGACACGCTCCAACTTACATCCAGTGCACGTGCAAAATCATGCTACTGGCTCTTTGATGGTTCACATGGGGGAACAGGCATCACAGAATTAAAAGGAACTTGGCCAGATCTGCCCAAGGCCCTTTAGAAAACCCTCAGTGTAGCTCACCACCCTGCCCATTACCACGAGGACATGAGCAACTGGAGTCTAAAAAGAAACGCGCGCTTCCCTGACTTTGCTTATTTTCCATCCTTCAAAAACAACAGTTGTGCACATACCCAACCAGCATCAGATAAAACAGCAGAAACCACATCTAATCCATCATCTTTACTTGGGTAGCAACTTAATAGCCACCTGACTTGCCGAGTCCATGATTATAAGCAAGTCTGCCACTCAGCACCAACACCACCCTTGGTCTCCACGTGATGACCACTGAGTTCATCTGCACAGCCTGTGGGGTGGGATGTGAGACACCGCTTCAATCTGACAGTGGGAAAAAGCAGGACCGCGGAGGCCCAGGCACGTGCCCCAGGCCCAGCACACTCACCTGTAGCAAAATCAGAACCCACGTCAGCCCCGTGAGGCTCCCTTCTCCCAAGCACTCTCCACTTTGACTGTTCAATCAAAGCTGTGGCTTAGTCGCTCAGCCATGTCTGACTCTTTGCAGCCTCATGGACTGTAACCCCCAGACTCCTCTGGCCATGGAGTTTTCCAGGCAGGAATACCAGACTGGGTTTCCATCCCCTTCTCCAAGGGTTCTTCTTGAGCCAGGAATAGAATCCATGTCCTGAACCCTTGTCTCTTGCGTAGCAGGTGTACTGTTTACCACTGAGCCACCAGGGAAGCCCTTTAATCAATATTATGAATGTGTAATTTACAAACAAATGTATGTATTTTGTTTGTACAGTTCAATGAGCTTTGGCAGATTAAGCACGTAATCAGCACCACAGTAAATGTGTGAAATGGTCTGATAATCCCCCCAATTTTCTCATGTGCCTTTACGGTCAACCCCACTCCTGGCCCTAGGCAACTGCTGAATGGCCCTCTGACACTGCAAGCTTGGCTTTCCTTTTCTAGAACTTTAGATGAATGGGACCAAATATAAACTTCCTGTAAATGGAAAGAGGATGTGAGATTTGCTGAGTGTTTAGTGTGCTGGACTCCAGAGAGGTCAGGAGTGTAGTTACATCCGTGCCATCTGAAGGTGCTTCTCCACTCTAAACGGTCCACCCCAGCAAATGGCTGCTGATGGGAGAGCCTTGTCAAAACGGAACAATGAGCCGCCGTGCTGAGCTCCACCTCGCTCAGTACTGGGCGCTCCCCACACCTACGTGCACCTGGGCTTTTCTCAGCCTGGTTGCTATGGAATGTTTGCTCCACGTCATCTTCACAGGTGACATGGTGAGTCGCCCTCGGTCCCCAGCACAGCTCACGTCACCTTTTCTCATCATCCCTTCTCAGCCCTCACCTTCCCCGGGCCTTGCAGTCCCCCCGACCTCTGCACCTTAAGGCCCATCTCAGATGTCCGCATCCCCTTCACTTGAACCATTTTCATCACCACTGGCTCCTCCACGAGCCCCGACACTCTTCTCATTGTTGAAATTCCTTCCTTCCCCTTGACATGCCAGCATCTCTGTAACAGCAGAACACTGGCATCAGGATGTCCCAAGGCCAGCGTTTCCCAGTGGAGGTAAACGAAAACTCTGGGTGCCCAGGAAGAGAAGGGTCTCAGGGAACAGCAGGACTTGCCTCCTGGTGTGGTCAAGTGTAGACTGAGTGTGGCTCTCTCATTTTCCTCTTCAGAAACGTGGGCTGAGACGGTGAGGGGAGCCTGAACTCCTGGCCTTGCATGGAGCACGGGTACTCAATAGATGCTCACTGTTGTGAACACACACCTTGTCAGTGTCAAAAAAAAAAAAAAAAAAAAGAGCTAAACGAGGCACACCCAGCCAAGCCCTCCCCAGGGTTCACTTTATAAAGGCCTCATCACATAAATAAAACCATGCCCTTTGTTTCAGAGCTGCAATAGGCAGAATAATTGTAATCCCTGGAACTCGTGCATACGTCATGTTATGTGGCAAAGGAGACTTTTCAGATGTGATTAAGGTTCACAGTTTAAAATAAAGAGATTATCCTGGCTTATCTGGGTGAGCCCAGGCTAATTGTATGAGTCCTCGAAAGCAGAGAACTTTCTCTGACTGGAAGCAGAGGAGAGATCCAACAGATGGAGAGTCAGAGGTGCAAGAATGAGAAGGATTCATCCTGGTTTTCTTGTCTCTGAGCTACAAGGACCAGAGACAGGCCTCTAGGAGCTTGGGCAGCCTCCTGCCGGTGGATATGAGGAAACCAGACCTCAGTCCTACAACCATAAGGAACCAGGCTCTGTTCAGTTCAGTCGCTCAGTTGTGTCCAACTCTTTGTGACCCCATGGACTCCAGCATACCAGATTTCCCTGTCCTTCACCATCTCCTGGAGCTTGTTGAAACTCAAGTCCATCAAGTTGGTGATGCCATCCAACTATCTCATCCACTTTTGTCCCCTTCTCCTCCTGCATTCAATCTTTCCCAGCATAAGGGTCTTTTCCAGTGAGTCAGCTTTTTGCATCAGGTGGCCAAAGTATTGGAGTTTCAGCTTCAGCATCAGTCCTTCTAGTGAATATTCAGGGCTGATCTCCTTCAGAATGGACTGGTTGGATCTCTTTGCAGTCCAAGGGACTCTCAAGAGTCTTTTCCAACACCACAGTTCAAAAACATCAATTCTTTGGCATTCAGCTTTCTTCACAGTCCAACTCTCACATCCATACATGACCACAGGAAAAACCATAGCCTTGACTAGACGGACCGTTGTGAGTAAAGTAATGTCTCTGCCTTTTAACATGCTGTCTAGGTTGGTCATAACTTTTCTTCCCAGGAGTAAGCGTCTTTTAATTTCATGGCTGCAGTCACCATCTGCAGTGATTTTGGAGCCCCCAAAATAAAGTGTCACTGTTTCCCCATCTATTTCCCATGAAGTGATGGGACCAGATGCCATGATTTTTGTTTTCTGAATGTTGAGTTTAAGCCAACTTTTTCACTCTCCTCTTTCACTTTCATCAAGTGGCTCTTTAGTTCTTCATCACTTTCTGCCATAAGGGTGGTGTCATCTGCATATCTGAGGTTATTGATATTTCTCCTGGCAATCTTGATTCCAGCTTGTGCTTCTTCCAGCCCAGTGTTTCTCATGATGTACTCTGCATATAAGTTAAATAAGCAGGGTGACAATAGATAACCTTGATGTACTCCTTTCCCTATTTCGAACCAGTCTGTTGTTCCATGTCCAGTTCTAACTGTTGCTTCTTGACCTGCATACAGGTTTCTCAAGAGGCAGGTCAAGTGGTCTGGCTGCAGACCTGTATCCAATCAGTGCTGGTCCCATCCCTCCCTCTGCTGACCTGGCTGAGGCTACCGTCCATCACTGTGAAGTCCCGTCCCTCCAGCACCATGAAGTCCATTGCCTCTGTCTGGTCTCCATGTGCTCCTTCACCACCCTCTCTTCCAGCTGACCAACCTCCTCCCTTTGCTGATAATCACTCTGCACATCTGTTGCCCCTTCACCCTGAAAGCATTTGCCCAGCATCGCTTCCTCTTCCTTGAGGGCTTTGTTCACATGTCACTTTTCTAAGACCTGCCAGGCTCCCCTCCCCCAACCACCCTTGCTTTATCTCTCTCTACAGTTTAGCGCATGTGTTTTCACTTGTTTTGTTTATCATCTAGCTTTTCTGTTAGACCAATTGTTCTCAGAGGGGGTTGATGTCCTCAGGGGCCGGTTGTCCCTGTCTGGAGACAGTCTTGAATCTCACAAATGACCAGGATGCTACAGGCCATCTAAGAGGCAGAGGCCAAGGGAGCTGCTAAACATTCTATGATGCACAGACAGCCCCATAACAGAGAACTGTTAGGTCCAAAGTGTCAATAAGGCTGAGATGGAGAAGCCCCAGCTAAAACTATGAAATTTCATGAGGACAGCAATTTCCTAGTCATCACCGTGTCCCAGAGCCTAGGACACAGGCTGAAATGTGCTCCATGGATGTTTTGGACTCAGTGAACATGTTGAGGATTGTTCCCTAAAGCACAGGAAATTCTTGCCCATCCATAACTGGCTGGTCGTTGGTCACCCATCAGTATCTTTTCCTTTCCCAAACTCAGAAAACTGGGAATCACTTTCAGTTTTCCCTTTTCCTGCTTCTCTTCCACCCCTGGGGTCCACAGGAGCCCCCTCATCGGTGCACAAGGGCTCCTAGCCTGATCCCTGGTCTCCATCCTTCCACCCTGAAGCTGTGGAGGTAGGTGGGATCCCAGGGTTCTAGGAAATGGAGCAAAGGAACCCAAGCCGAACCTTCCTCTCTCTTCCAAAAAGAGGCGTCATCTCCTCCTCCTTCCTGGCTTACTTGTCTTTCACGTTCAAGAATTCAGGAAGGGAGGTGGGTAAGTGGAAGTCCCACTCACAGAGGGAACTGCAGACCTGTATCCAATCAGTGCTGGTCCCATCCCTCCCTCTGCTGACCTGGCTGAGGCTACCGTCCATCACTGTGAAGTCCCGTCCCTCCAGCACCATGAAGTCCATTGCCTCTGTCTGGTCTCCATGTGCTCCTTCACCACCCTCTCTTCCAGCTGACCAACCTCCTCCCTTTGCTGATAATCACTCTGCACATCTGTTGCCCCTTCACCCTGAAAGCATTTGCCCAGCATCGCTTCCTCTTCCTTGAGGGCTTTGTTCACATGTCACTTTTCTAAGACCTGCCAGGCTCCCCTCCCCCAACCACCCTTGCTTTATCTCTCTCTACAGTTTAGCGCATGTGTTTTCACTTGTTTTGTTTATCATCTAGCTTTTCTGTTAGACCAATTGTTCTCAGAGGGGGTTGATGTCCTCAGGGGCCGGTTGTCCCTGTCTGGAGACAGTCTTGAATCTCACAAATGACCAGGATGCTACAGGCCATCTAAGAGGCAGAGGCCAAGGGAGCTGCTAAACATTCTATGATGCACAGACAGCCCCATAACAGAGAACTGTTAGGTCCAAAGTGTCAATAAGGCTGAGACGGAGAAGCCCCAGCTAAAACTATGAAATTTCATGAGGACAGCAATTTCCTAGTCATCACCGTGTCCCAGAGCCTAGGACACAGGCTGAAATGTGCTCCGTGGATGTTTTGGACTCAGTGAACATGTTGAGGATTGTTCCCTAAAGCACAGGAAATTCTTGCCCATCCATAACTGGCTGGTCGTTGGTCACCCATCAGTATCTTTTCCTTTCCCAAACTCAGAAAACTGGGAATCACTTTCAGTTTTCCCTTTTCCTGCTTCTCTTCCACCCCTGGGGTCCACAGGAGCCCCCTCATCGGTGCACAAGGGCTCCTAGCCTGATCCCTGGTCTCCATCCTTCCACCCTGAAGCTGTGGAGGTAGGTGGGATCCCAGGGTTCTAGGAAATGGAGCAAAGGAACCCAAGCCGAACCTTCCTCTCTCTTCCAAAAAGAGGCGTCATCTCCTCCTCCTTCCTGGCTTACTTGTCTTTCACGTTCAAGAATTCAGGAAGGGAGGTGGGTAAGTGGAAGTCCCACTCACAGAGGGAAGCGGCATTCACATTTTGCTCCTTCAGCCTGGGGATGACCAGGGTCAATGCAGCCTGCTCTACACGAGCTGCTTTAACTAAATAAGTGGATGAAGGAGCCACGGGGTCCTTGCAAACCAGACCACACTCACTGGGGAAGCCCACGGAGCTGAAAACTGCAGGAAGGAAAAGAGAAGAGACTTAAGCAATGAATCTCAAACAGGGGCTTTCTCCCAGAACCTAATGGTCTGAAAAAGCTTCCTAATTAGTCATTAATTGGTACATTAGCAGCACCATGTGCCAGGCATTAAGGGGTAATTCCCATTATTTCTCGAGAGCAAAGTAATACGTCTAATCAGCCAGGCAGAGCCTTCCTTTGCTTATGTAACCGTCGCAGCCAGCCCTCTGCCAGCTGTGCAGAAACAGTGCTCTTTTCTGTCTTTGAAGAAAACTCCGGAGTCTTCTGTTTCCCCAGCCCCACAGAAAAGCACTTCTATCACTTAGAGCTGGTCTTTGCTTCCCCGCTGTTGGGTCTACACTTTTTTGAGAATGGACTTTTCCTCTTCAAGGATATTTTATTAAGTCTCTTAAAGGATATTTTATTAAGTCTCTTAAAGGATATTTTATTAAGTCTCGGACCCCTGCTGGGGAACTTCGTATTTCCAACCTCTTGATCATTGAGGAGAACACGACAGGTAATTTTAGCATCGCTAATTAGCTCTGCTAAAGAAACTTATTTTAAATGAGTATGACTCAGTGCTTAATCATAGCATTTTATTATACTGTCATTACCCTCCCCCCGCAAAAAATAAAACCTAGACTTTCTTCTACACTAAAAAGAAATCATGAAGCCATCTGAAATCTTGGTTGTTTCATATAGGTGAAGTTTTCCGTATTTCTATATTTCTATCAGATGTTTTGTGTGCAAGGGAACCATGGTCCATGGAGGGATAGAGGGTCCTAGAATCAGAAGGTTTGGATCTGAGTCCTGGCTCATTCTTGTGCCTATGCACTGTGTCTAGAGAAGGGTCCCTACCCTCCCGGGATGAGTTGGGACCACAGAGATGGGGCAGCCTCTCCTCTGTGGACTGGGAGGACGTGACCTCTCAGAAGGAGAAGCGAAAGGGAGCTGAGATGGGGGAGGGGTGGTGAGCAGGGCGCAGGAGCACATGCGCGGGGCCAGGGCACTGGGAAGAGGCCGAACCAGCCCTGTCTGCTGCAGCTGGGGTCCCTGTGGGAGGAAGGGCCAGAGCGTGGGGGCTGGGGACACACTGTAATTACAGAGCAGCAAGACCTCTTCAGAGGGGCCAAGAGCACCCTCCTCCATCTCTCTCCCTCCCAAGACTTTCAGAAACAGAGAGGCTGGGACGAGGGAACAGATGCCCCAGGATCTTCGAGAGGAAAGCAGGACCCGACTGAGCCTGGACCACAGTGAGATGCCCGCACCGTGCATCGTGTCTGCAGGGCCACCCAAGGACCTGGTTCATTAAGAGCTTGAGACTGCTAGGAAGGGAGTGTCCCAGGAGCCTCCTGGACACAGTCCCTCCTCTGTTTTTGCGTTCTTCCTGCTCCTCTAACTTGAGATGCCACTTCCCCTTCTGAGAACTCCTAAGTCCCCTGCAGGCCAGGGTTATGGCCCCTGTTCTGCCTTCTTTTTACTCTGAGCATCAGTGCTCACCTTACAGCATCTCTGGGGTGCCTCAGACTGCGCCTCACACCTGACAGGCACACCATACATGTCAAGAGTTTCTCCTGAGTGATCCAAGAGATGGCCCTTTCCAGATTTTGACAAAAGGTACACAGGCGAGACAGAGGGCCCGGGTCTGGGTGAGACCCCACCCTTCCTGTGTGTCTGCATCCTGCATCTCACAGGTGGGCTGCCACTCTCCTCTCCTCCAGGTAGTTGGCCTCCAATTAGCCCCCAAAGTTTTAGATGTTAAAAATCTGCATGTCAAAGAGTGGATGTACATGTTCTATCTATCAGTTAGGATTTGCTAGGATTGGTGTTCAGTTACTGAGTCGTGTCTGACTCTATTGTGACCCCAGGGACTGTAGCCCACCAGGCTCCTCTGTCCATGGGATTTCCCAGGCAAGAATACTGGAGTGGGTACCTATTCCCTTCTCCAGGGGATCTTCCAGACCCAGGGATGGAACCCATGTATCTTGCATCAGCAGGCAGATTCTTTACCACTGAGCCACCAGAGAAGCCCATCGCTAGAGTAACAGTGGTTCAAACAGCGTGAAAGGAGGCGTCCCTCTCCTGAAAAGCCCAGTAGCAGCCGTCTAGCTCAGCTCCCCCAAGCGCCACCATCCTTCCCGTCGGCCACCCCTCTGGTTAGGTCCTTGTTTCTTGGTCCAGGTGGGGCCCCAGCCACCACATCTGTGTTCCAAGCAGCAGGAAGGCTCCAGGTGGCTCAGCCAACAGTGCCGCCAGATATGATAAGCAAAACTATCCCCAGACCCCACCAGATGTCCCTTAGGGGCAGAATCACAAACACCCCTCACAGAGACCATTACCCTAAACCCAGTATCAACAATTTCTATACGTCTAGCTGAAGCACCCTGAAAGATTATGTTGAAGTGCTGAATTAATATGTCAACAAATACGGAAAACTCAGCAGTGGCCACAGGACTGGAAAAGGCCAGTTTTTCTTCCAACCCCAAAGAAAGTCAATGGCAAAAAAATGCTCAAACTTCTGTACAGTTGTGCTCATTTCACATGCCAGCAAGGTAATGCTCAAAATCCCTCAAGCTAGGCTTTAGCCATACATGAACTGAGAACTTCCAGATGTACAAGTGGCTTTAGAAAAGACAGAGGAATCAGAGATCAATTTCTATGACAAACCTAGATGGTGTGTTAGAAAGCAAAGATATCCCTTTGCTGACAAAGGTCCATACAGTCAAAGCGCTGGTTTTTCCAGTAGTCATGTACGGATGTGAGAGTTGGACCAGAAAGAAGGGTAAACGTCATGGAATTGATGCTTTTGAACTGTGGTGTTGGAGAAGACTCTTGAGAGTCCCTTGGACTGCAAGGAGATCAAACCAGTCCATCCTAAAGGAAATAAACCCTGAATATTCATTGGAAGGACTGGGGTTGAAGCTGAAGCTCCAATGTTCTGGTCTCCTGATGTGAAGAACTGACTCATTGGAAAAGACCCTGATGTTGGGGGAAATTGAAGGCAGCAGGAGAAGGGCACAGTAGAGAATGAGATGGTTAGACAGCATCACCAACTCAATGGACAAGAATATGAGCAAACCTGGGAGATAGTGGAGGACAGAGGAGCCTGATGCGCTGCAGTCTGATCATTTCAACAAATGTTTAGGTAATATCAGTGCTATGAAGCCCTAGTATCTTTGGACCTCAATGATCTTAATTTTTTAAATGTCTATTGAGTCAGATGCTTTCTAATCCAATACCTGCATTTCCTCAACATGAAAGCAAAGAACAGAGCAAACGCAGGCCTTGTTTCTAACTGGAATCTTGAGACACTCTTTGGCTTCTGGTGGGGTACGTGAGCTCCCCACGGCGGCGCTAGTGGTAAAGAACCCGCCTGCCAGTGCAGGAGACACAGGAATCTGCGCTTGATCCCTGGGTTGGGAGGATCCCCTGGAGAAGGGCAAGGCAACCCTCTCCAGTACTCTTGCCCGGAGAATCCCATGGACAGAGGAGCCTGGCCAGCTACAGTCCATGGTGTCGCAGAGTCGGACATGACTGAGGCGACTTAGCGTGCACGGGGGAAATGCCCCATTGATGGGAGCGTGGCTGATGGGCACTGTGGGGCATCTTTATCCAAGAGTCGGTGTCCTGTGCTTATTCTGAACCCCGTGGCAGGCCTTATCCACACCGCAGATCAAGCAGAGGCTGTATCACTCAATTAATTTTCTCTGCTTCAGAGAAAGCGGCTAGATGATAACTCCCTGGATGACTTTTGTGTTTTCATCTCTTTGCAAGACGTGACTCAACTAATTGAAAGAACATAGGTAACAAAATAAGATACGTGACACTGTTCTTTGATTTTTAATAACATATTATTAACCAGGATTATCCATTCAAAAGAGCACAGTGGTAAATAATCCACCAGCAATGCAGGAGATGCAAGAGATGCGAGTTGGATCCCTGGGTCAGGAAAACCCCTTGGAGAAGGAAAAGGCCACCCACTCCAGTATTCCTGCTGGAATAACCCTATGGCTAAAGGAGCCTGGCAGGATACAGTCCATGGAGTCACAAGGAGTTGGACATGACTGAGTGATCAGACGACAGCAATCCACTGAAAACTTTGCAAGGAGAAAACATTGTCCTTACAAGTTCCGCACAGTGTACAATTATTCATCTACAGAATAGTAGTACTACATGTATGATGAAAATTTTCTGAATACAGCACAGTTCATGTTGGAGCAATGGAAACCCAGTGCAAATGATCATAAGCTTAGAGACGACTGAAGAACAATTTTTACGTGTGCAGTTTAAGAATCAGCAGTTTTTAGTCGGCTCAGTTGTGTCCCAGAAATGCACCGTGACTCAGAAGATTACTCTGCTTAGGATCTCAGAAACATTTCTTTCTACCCCTGGCTTTCTTTGCTTCACTCCAGTACAGTCTCAGTGCTAACAGCCAGTGTTTGAACTTCTCTGTTTGTAGTGAAGAGTAGGGATGTTTTGTCCAGACACCAACTCGCGTTTCTGGTCTGGGAAACAAAACAAGTGGATCAGCCAAAGTCGAAGCCTGGGTTAATGAACAACTTCATTAGGAGGGAAAAAAAAATAATCTAAGTCCACTAAGTTTCTATATGTTTACCATTAAAGTAACCTAGACTCCACCCTGGAGAGCATACATAGACAGACTGTTCACTGTGCATATTGACCTAGTTTTACGAAAAAGCTTTTGTAAACGTATCCTATTAAAACGCAACGGCAACTTTCTTCCTTTCCTCAGATGGCACATGAAAGGACTGGCACCCCCCCACCGTCTTCGCCGCCGCACCAGGAAGTATAGTTTTATTACGGGGGTGACGTTTGGCTCAGTGGCCCTTGCCCTCTCGGTTTATCGGGCAGTCAGAGTTCATTGCTGGTGAGCATTGACTTCACTCGCTTATAAAGCGTGGTTTAAAGACCGTCCAGACACAGCGACTCATTAAACATCTCTATATGTGAGTCTGCTTGTCTACATTTTTGGATTTCCTGGGTCACGTTTGTTTAAGAAAAACCCAACTGAGCGTCTTCAGGTCCGAAAGTCAAATTTCAACTCTGAATACGGAGGTTGAAAGCAGAAGATTTCATTAGAATTGAAACAGACCCAGTGTAACTCCGAAAAGTCCCTAAGAATCGCGTATGTTAGGGAAGATGGGACAGGTTTCCATGGAGCGATGCCTGTGTGGGTGGGACCGTGCTAGGTGCAGCGTCCTAAAGTCAGCTAACTTCTTCAAGGTTGGTTATTTCTGTCTCCTTTTTACCGTGGAGCCCCGGCGGATCTGGATCCCGGAGCCTTGCCTGGGAATGCAGTCAGGCGGCAGAGCTTCAGGCCTTTGCACGGTCCCTGCCAGCAGCGTGACAATCACCTGCGGGTCCTGGCACAGCCCAAGCTCTCATTCAGACGGGGGTGGGGGCGGAGCTGAGACTCTGATGTCTCACAAGCCTGAAGACCCTGCTCGCCCTGCTGAGGCTGGGACCACGTTTTGAAGAAAATAAAAATCTCACCTGTCCAGCTAATGCAGAGCTGGTCGCGCCCTGTTTTAGGTCCGTCCACACCTTCTCGCTTCCCAGGTGGCGCCAGTGGTAAAGCATTCACCTGCTAGTGCAGCAGATGGAAGAGACTCGGGTTCGATCCCCGGGTCGGGAAGATCCCCTGGAGGAGGGTATGGCAGCCCACTCCAGTGTTCTTGCCTGGAGAATCCCATGGATAGAGGAGCCTGGCGGGCTACAGTCCATGGGGTCACAAAGAGTCCGGCAGGACTGAGCGACCGACCACACAGGCATAGTCGCTTGACAAGGTCGTGTTCATTTCTACTGAACAACAAGGTGATTCAGCCATGTGCATCCACGCATCCCCTCCTAAACTGGATTTCCCGCCCGTTTAGGTCACCGCAGAGCACTGGGTAGCGTACCCTGTGCTTTACCACTGAGGTGAAGCTCATTTGGAAATCACTTTAGACAGTTCAGTGGCATTGAGTGCGTTGGCACTGAGCCCTGAGAAGAACGTGCCCACTACCCCCACCAAGCAGCCGCCCTCCACCTCTCCCTCCCCGCAGCCCCTGACAACCACCAACTTCCTCTCTGCTCCTTAGCATCCACCCATTCTAGATGCTCCAAATAAATGCAGTCATACATTATGCGGTTTTCTCTCTTTCATGTTTTTCTCTCTTTGCAGAATTCTCTTGCGGTTCACCCACACAGGAGTGTGCATCAGAAAACTTCATTTCTTTTTATATCTGAGTAATATTCCATTATAGAGCCAGGGACCCAACCCAGCGAGCCCCCCTCTCCTGCGTCTCCCTCACTGCAGGCAGAGTCTTTACTGCTGAGCTGCCAGGGAAGCCCCCGTGGTCCATTCTGTGGGGCTGTTTGCTCCTCTGGCCAATGATGTACATTTTGAGTTGCTTCCACCCTTTGGCTACTGCGAACGACAGCTGCTGTGAACACTCAGGTGTCAGTCTTTCAGTTGCTGTTTTTAATCATTTGAAGTGAAGGCAGACCTTGTTTTATTGTGCTTTGCAGAGACTGCATTTACAAATTCAAGTTTGTGGCAACCCTGCATTGAGCAAGTCTATGGGCATCGTTTTCCAATAGCGTTTGCTCACTTCATGTCTCTGTGCCACATTCTTGGCGATTTCTGCAAGATTTTAATTTTTTTCATGCTTATTGGTTGTAGTGATCTGTGTGATTGCTATGGGGGTATGTCGACCATTCACCCGGTCACCAACTCTATAAGGGACCATGTTGACCAGGCACTCCATCACCAACCCTATAGGGGTAGGTCGACTGCACACCCTATCATCAACCCTATAGGGGGTAGGTCGACCGCACACCCCGTCACCAGCCCTATAGGGGGCCATGTTGACCTTGCACCCCATCAGCAATCACACTGGGACAGCAGCTTGGTTTCCCTCCCCTCTAAACCATACTCTGTATCACCAGTTGGTGATGACACGGCAGCTAAACTCATGGATGTGCAGAGACATACAGTCGTGTCTGCCCCACACTGCCCACCATGTGGATGGAGCCTTGGCCAGGAAGGAAGCCTGGAAGGAAATGGACACTTAACTTCCCACCTTTGAACACAAAATGACCAGGGGAGGCCACGACCTCTATTAGTGACTCTGGGTCCCAGTTCCAAACTCGATCTTTTATGGAAATTGACATTGAGGATATGCTTTAGGGTCTTTGGGGAAATGCCACAGACCACACACATACTATTTTAAGTTCATTCCAGAGACTTCCATTCCTAATTAGGTCTTCTTTAGACTCACTGAAGGATCAGCAAACCTAAGAACGGTCAGAAGAGCTCAATTTTTGAAAAATGGAAACATTAGAAAACCGAAGCTTTCCCCTCTTTCCTTTTTTCCTCTTTCCCACATGTATAATAGATTTCGGGGGGAGGGGACCCTGCTTTCTGTCTCAAAACTTTTGGAGAAAGCAGTGTCCCACTCTTTTTCATGTCAAAGAAAGAAGTCAAATATCTCAGTTACACAGAACCAATATTCCTTCCAAATATGAATAAAGAAAACTTTCCATTCTTTTGGACATAAAAATAGGTGACAGTGTTCAAAATATACACACTGAAACACCAATAATTAGAAACGTACGTCCCCAAGGCAGGAGGCCTTGGTGTGCTCCGACTGGAGGGTACCGATGCCACCGTGGGGCCTTCCCTGGTGGCTCAGCGGTAAAGAGCCCACCTTTGGTACAGGAGCTGCAGAGACACAGGTTCGATCCTGGGTTGGGAAGGTCCCCTGGAGGAGGGCATGGCAACCCACTCCAGTGCTCTGGCCTGGAGAATCTCATGGACAGAGGGGCCTGGTGCACTATAGTCCACAGGGTCGCAAAGAGTCGGCTGCGACTGAAGCGACAGGACAAGCGTGCAGGCGTCATCTTGGCTGCTGAGACTCCAGCACCAGCTTAACGTTCCCAAGAGCCCTGCAAGCAGGCGCTGTGATCTCTGTTTAAGGGCGAGGACACCAGTACTCAGGGAGAATCAAATCACCCGTGTCAGCCTCACTTGTTAATATTCACTGGATCAGGCTAGATGGCTCAGGCCCTGCCTTTCCCACTGCATTTGAAAGGCATTAATAAAACGTGAAGGCCGTTGCAGAAGAATCCAAGCTCTGCTGTGGCACCTCCCCTGTGTCTGGCCTCCCCACATCCTCACCAAAGCCCTGGAGAAGCACAAGGCACAAGGCTCCTCAACCTACTCACCTGCCCGGCGAGCCCCCAGGTCTAAGTGATGTGCCCACAGATGCTGTATACGCAGGACCCCAATAAGGGGACACCTGAGTGCTCTCCAATCTCCTGCCAGTACCAGCTCACCCACTGGACGTGAAAGACGAAAACTACTAAGCTACTCATTGGGTAAGCAGTCATTGTTTATCTTCGTGCTTAAAAAAAAAAAAAAAAATCCTTCGGTAGGAATAAAAGGAAGTCTGAAACGATGGAGCAGAAGGGCCCTTGAGGAGACAGTCCTGGGGCTGGAGTCTGCCTCTCAGCTGGGTGAGCAAGCTGCTCTCACTCTCAGCTCAGCATTCCTCTCTGTGAATGGGGGTCACGACCCAACCTCACTGTTATAAAAATTATGTTTGTCTGCGGTAGCCAAATGTTGGAAGCAAACCAAATGTCCATCGACAGATGACTAGCTTAGGCAAAACATGCTAGATATAGAATTTAGCCTTAAAAAGGAAGGAAGTCCCAACATGGGCTCCAACAAGGAGGAGACTTGAGGATACTGTGCTCAGTGAAATAAACCGGCCACAGAAAGACAAATACTGTGTGATTCCATTTCCATGAAAGACCTGGAGTATCACATTCATAGACACAGAAAGTAGAATGGTACCTGCCAGGGACTGGGCAAGGAGGGAATGGGGTGTCAGTGTTTAAGGAACATGGCTTTTCAGTTTTGTGAGATGAAGAAGTTCTGGATGTGAAAAGTAGTGATGGTTACATGACAGTGTGAAAGCAATCAATGCTATTGAAATGCACACTTAAAAATGGCTAAGATGGGACAATTTACATTATATGTATTTTGCTTCAACTTAAAACTACTACTAACATAGCATTATAAATCAACTATACTCAAATAAAAATTTTTTAAAATAAAAATGAAGAAAGCTACTACTCATAGTAGGTAATAATGTTTGCCCTAAGTCTGTCTTTGTTGCTCAGGAAAGAGGAAAGGCAGGCTTCACCGTGGACCCCGCTCGTTGGGTCTGTTGACATCAATCTTGCCTCACATAGAGTCCACCCATTGGGCAGAGGGGTTGTTGTTCAGTCACTAAGTTGCGTCTCACTCTTGGCAACCCCACAGACTGCAGAATTCCAGGCTTCCCTGCCCTTCACCATCTCTCAGAGTTCGCTCAAATCTATGTCTCTTGAGTTGGTGATGCCATCCAACCATCTCATCCTCTGCCTTCCCCTTCTCCTCCTGCCTTCAATCTTTCCCAGCATCAGGGTCTTTTCCAATGAGCTGACCCTTCGCAGCAGGTGGCCAAAGTATTGCAGCTTCAGCTTCAGCATCAGTCCTTTCAATGAATAGTCAGAGTTTGATTTCCTTTAGGACCGACTGACTGGATCTCCTTGCGGTCCAAACTATGACAAACCTAGACAGCATAGACAGCAGAGACATCACTTTGCCAGCAAAGGTTCATATAATCAAAGCTATGGTTTTTCCAGTAGTCATGTATGAATGTGCATGTTGGACCATAAGGAAGGCTGAACACTGAAGAATTGTTGCTTTCAAACTGTGGTGCTGGAGAAGACTCTTGAGAGTCCTCTCAGTGGAGCAGAGGGGAAGCAGGATTAAAACCCTCAATGCCCAGTGTCCACCTTAACCAATAAGATTGAATCCTTTGGGCTCTGTCCTGAGTATCAGGTTTTCCTAGAGGCTCTACTGTGTGCTCAGCTGCATGGCACCAAACTAGATGAGAGCTCAACCCAACCAGCACCTGGGGGCCTAAGGCTCACGCATCACCCTGCTGTGAAACAGTAGGCTCACTGGGACCCGTGTGCATATAAACACACCGAATTACATTTTCTATTTAACTTAACCTAAGACACATTTCTTGCCTCCAAACAGCTCTGGCCTCATGGCACAGGATGCCGTCCCCGGAAGGGCCCACTCTTGTTCTGATGCTCCGTCACTATCTTGGAATGTTGTATCTTTTTTTGAGTGTGGAGTCTCCTCTTTTCTCTTTGCTCTGGGTCCTGCTCACTGTGTCCAGTTTCTGTCTGCAAGGCCAGACCCTATTCTAGGTCCAGAGAAGACAGAGCTGAACGGTGGGGTGTCCATGAGCAGAGAGGCCAGTTTCTGCAGGAGACAAGGCCAGACCTGTCAGGGCCTCCTGTCCACCAGCAGCGACTGACCCTGCGAGCCAGAGAGGCAGGCACAGAGGACCCTGTGGTGGAGGCAGGAAAGTGACTCTGGCTGTGGAATCATCCTGAACAAGCTCCTGACTAAGGATAAGGTAAAGAAGTCACCTGCCAATGTGGGAGATGCGGGTTCAAGCCCTGGGCCTGGAGGATCCTCTGGAGGAGGGCATGGCACCCCACTCCAGTATTCTTGCCTGGAGAATCCCATGGGCAGAGGAGCCTGGCGGGCTACAGTCCACGGGGTCGGACAGGACTTAGCTACTAAACAACAACAGCAGGGAAGTAAAAGTGTTGGTGGCTCAGTCGTGTCCATCTCTTTGCAACACCACGGACTGTGTCCCGCCAGGCTCCTCTGCCCATGGGGTTTCCCAGGCAGGAATACCGGAGTGGGTTGCCATTCCCTTCTCTAGGGGATCTTGCTGACCCAGGCGTGGAAGCTGAACCAGCTGGAGTGCAGGCAGATTCTTTACCGTCTCAGCCAATGGGAAAGTCCAACAACAGGGAACAGTGATGCCGAACATGCTGCTCACTGGGCTGCGGAACAAGGCCACAGAGCAGGCCTTCCGGAAGCCGAGGAGCCCAAGCTCTGGGCTCCGGAGGTAGGCCTGTGCTAGCTCTGCTTCCATGCTCCCTGGTTGTCCAGCAGCTGGAGCCCCCTAGTTCCTAGTCCCCCAGAGTCCCCCAGTTCCTACAGCTTCCAGACTAAGACGCCCCAGGAATTCAACCAGCAGTAGCCACCACGCACCAAAGGCCTCCTTCCGGCCAGGACGGCGCTCAGCGATTTACATAAATTCTTGCAGTGAATTCCCATTGTAGCTCCATGAGTTGGCAATGAATGGACCCATTTTATAGAAACAGGATCAGAGACACTATTAACTTTCCTCTGGCCATGCAGCCAGTCAGTGGTGGTCATACGTGAACTCGAGCCTTTGGCTTTGGAGTCTGTAAGTTTGCCATCCACTGTGATACACTCTTCAGATGAACCGTAAACAATGGCCATGCAGTCACATGTGAGGGCCAACTCGCTAGAATAGCCCCCGATGCTGGGAGCGATTCAAGGCAGGAGGAGAAGGGGCGACAGGGGATGCGCTGGCTGGATGGCATGGCCGACTGGAAGGACATGAGTCTGAGCAAGCTCCAGGAGCTGGTGATGGACAGGGAGGCCTGGCGGGCTGCGGCCCATGGGGTCGCAGAGAGTCGGACACGCCTGAGCAACTGAACAACGCAAGCCAGGTATCAGTGTCCTGAGGCAGCGTGTGACCCAGCACAAACCGAGCCCGCCCGCAGGAGTTGTAGGAGGTCAGTGAGCCCACAGATAAACCTAGAACATTCCCCTCCCTGCAGATCCTGCGCTGAGCACACAGCTCTCTTAAGGAGAGAAAGGAGAAAAGAGAAGACAAGAAGGGCAGCTCTGTAAGAGCAGTAGGTGCGGACGAGAATGAAAGCTCCTGTCTTCTCCCCCCAGTCTAGCCAGCTTGCTTTACAAGGCAGGTGGCTGGTTTGTTAGAAGCCCCTTTTTAAAACAAAGGTGAGCGTGGACATCTGCTCTCCAGCTCATTCAATTGGGTGGGGCCATCACTTTTACAGCCACACCATAGACAATGCAGCCTTTCTCAGGAGTCAGTCTGGGGGCAGGGTCAACTGAAAATGAGTAATCTCAAATAGGCCATAAACATTCTGTTCTGGAGATTCTTAAATGAAGGCTCTACACCTGCCGGGGAGTCCTGGTGTCAGCCCTGGGCCTGCAGCCGGCTGTATGGACCAGTCCTCCCTGGATTTCCCCGGGAAAATCCCACTCTCAACTTTGCCATCAGCTTCTTCCTTCTTCTTGGGGAAACCTACTGCCTCCCTCAATGAGTGCCTGGAAAATTACGCCGTCTGTGCCACACGCAGGGCTGGAAGAGCACACAACCCAGGGTGACCTCACATGATCCAGCCTTTCATCATTTAAAAAAAAAAAAAAGCCTGTGGGCAAAGAGGGAGGAAGAATCAATCGTGAGGCCCCGAGGCCCATGATGACTCATTTCAGAGAGAAATGACAAGGCCGTTTCTGAACGGACGGGCTGCTAGGACACTGGCCAACGCCGCCACTTCATGCGTTCCCGCAGGCTCAGCTTCATTCATTCAGCCCACGTGACCGAGCG
Source organism: Madoqua kirkii (assembly GCA_006408675.1). Taxonomy (NCBI): domain Eukaryota; kingdom Metazoa; phylum Chordata; class Mammalia; order Artiodactyla; family Bovidae; genus Madoqua; species Madoqua kirkii. The sequence continues at coordinate 19,017 of SJYC01064768.1, forward strand.
CTCACGGGGCCCCTGGGTGCTCGCTGGGCACTGGGGCAGCGGCAGTAGCACAAGAAACGGCGCCCCGAAACTCACTCTTCCCCGAGAGCTTCCACTCGCTGGGGCTCAGGGGGGCAGCTGTTAGGAAATCCCCATCATGTGAGGATGAGTCACACCATCGCCAAAACTGAGAGGGTCGTCCCTGGCGGTCCCGTAGTTAGGAGTCCGTTCTTACACTGCAGGGGGTGCCAGGGAACTACGATCCCACATGTCCTGTGGCACAGCCAGCAAGTTAGAAACAAACAAGAGAATTGTGAGACAGAGCACTGGGGAGAAGGGGCTGGTGGAGGGGCTGCAATTACAGTTCGGGACAGCCTCAGGGGGAGTTGGCAAGGTGCTGAAGAGGGAGCCGTGAGGTTTTCTGGGAAGAGTGGTCCCTCCAGGCAGAGGATGCTGAGCAAACAGGCCCACAGTGGGGAAGCTGACGGGGGTCCACAGAGAGCTGGCCAGAGCCACTGATTTGCTCAAAGGGCTCATGTTTTAGCAGCTTCACTCTGCCTGCCGGCAGAGCTGGCTGAGGAGGGCCGCTAGGGAGAGGAGGGCAAGGAGAGTGTTGCAAGGATGCGGTGCAGAATAAGGGAAGCGAGTATGGGCTGATGGGCAGGACCGGGGATGCGATGGGCAGAGAGACAGCCACGACTCCTCCAGACTGCGTTCCGCTCCCTCACTGCTGGACAGCACCCCAACCTGGGGACCTCAGCAGGAAGTCTGCCCAGGGCCTCCCGGAGGTGGCAGAGTCCCCATCTATGTCTGTGGCCGGTGGTGACAGGCACCCAGAGCTGTGGCAACATCCTTCCCGGCAGCATCAGGATTAGGTCACCGTCCTCTGTTTACTAACAGGAAAGGACACTTGGATGAGGATTCAAATAGCTGGAAATGAGAGCCCTGAGTTGCACGCCTGCCTTTGCCTGTGAGGCCGCCCTGAGCTGCTGGCCCCGGGCGAAGAGCCAGGTGCAGACCACAGCGTGCAACTCAGTTCTTGTTTGCTCTGAAGACCAGCCTTAAAAAAAAAAAAAAGATCATAATTAGAAGCAAGTGAGTAAATGATAAGTTCCAAGGTCTTCAGGGGTTTACTGTGCAGGGCTTATCAAAGTAAAATAGAGGATAGAACAGTTCGTGTGAGAAAAACTTTCCTCCTCATTCCCATACTTCCAGGCTGGCAAGTATTTCTTTTAAACAAGCATTGCGTTGATTGCCTGACACGAAGGAGCAACTGAGCTCAAACCTCAACGGCAAGCTGATCCAAAGCAAACACCCTAGCAGGTGCTACCCAATTTAACCTGGTGGGTGATGATTAGTCTGGGTTTCACACCTATACCTTGAATAGATGGCAACTGATCTCAGTGAACAGAACGCAATTCCACGTCATGTTCCTGAAGAGGCTGCCCTTCCACACTGGAGTTCTTTCGGAAGTGATGTTAGAGTAGGTGTGAGGGATTTGCCTGATAAAACCTAGCAAAATACCTGGATGCTCTGAATTGTTGTGTGTAGAGGGTAATGTTGGTAACCACAGCCAGGCAGCCGGAGTGGCTGGAGTGAGTGTGAAAATGCTAGCTGCTCAGTTGTGTCCAACCTCTTCAGACCCCATGGACTGCAGCCCACCAGGCTCCCCTGTCTATGAAACTCTCCAGTAAGGAGACGGGAGTGGGTAGCCGCTCCCTTCTCCAGAGGATCTTCCCGACCCAAGAATTGAAGTCGGGTCTCCTGTATGGCAGGTGGATTCTTCACCATCTGAGCCACCAGGCTGGAGTAAATGGTGGCCCCCCAAAAGTTATCTCTGCATCCTAACCCTCAGACCCTGTAAATGTGAACTTATTTGGAAAAAGGAGTTTGCCAGATGTGATTAAGTTCAAGATATCAAAATGGGATCATCCTAGATTTAGGGTGGGCCTGAAATCTAACAACAGATACCCTCATAAGAGACGAAAGACGCAGATGGAGACAGAGACTGGAGAGATGTGGCCACAAGCCAGGGGATGCCTGGAGCCACTAGTAGCCCCAAGAGCAAGAAAGGATTCTCCTGAAGGCCCTTCCGAGCAGGCGTCACACTGCTGATACTTTGATCTCAGACGCTGGCCTCGGAAACTGCGAAAGCATCAGTTTCTGTTGTTTTAAGCCACCTGATGCTGGGAAAGATTGAAGGCAGGAGGAGAAGGAGACGACAGCTGATGAGATGGTTGGAAGGCATCACCGACTCAATGGAGATGAGTTTGAGTAAACTCCGGGAGTTGGTAATGGACAGGGAGGCCTGGCGTGCTGTGGTCCATGAGGTCGCAAAGAGTCGGACACGACTGAGCAACTGAACTGAGCTGAACTGAAGCCGCCTAGTCTGTGGTCCTTTGTCGCAGCAGCCCTCAGAAATGGATACAGTTTCCAAAAGGGAACACAGTCCTTCTGGTCCTTCAACTTTGGACTTGTGAGGCCCCGAGCAGGACACCCGCTGAGTCACGCTGAGTCTGAAGTCTCTTTGCAGAGCTGGAAGGTAACACGTGGGTGTTTTTTCAGCTGCTAACCTTGTGGTCGTTTGTCTTGTTACAGCAGCAACGAGACACTCACATGGCTGGATGTCACGTGAGCGGCCAGCAGGACACTGGTCCCCCACGGAGGGTCAGGGCTGAACAGGTGGCTTCAGGCTGAGACAAGAGCAGCAGAGAATGTCACACAAGGGGTTTCAGGGACCTGAGGACACTGAGCGCAGAACTCCCGGCCTCTGTTTCCATTTATAACCACAGTCCAGACAGGAGAAGTCGCAGAGGGTTCTGAAGGGAGGAGACTAGAGGATCCCAGGCCTGGGGTGTGATGGCCGTCTTGACAGGTGCTGAGGCAGCCGTGTCCCCAGAGACTCTGCAAACCCTCTCACCGGCCCAGAGGTCAGAGGCACTTGGGCCGTGGCATTTTACATGGTGCTCACCACGACTGCTGGCTCCTGACGTCGCCCCAACAGTTGTGGGGTGAGGCAACGGCAGCAATGGCGTGTTCCTGTGGGATCCCACCTCCCTGGACACTTCCCAGATGAGTGTAACGCAGGATGCTGGCTTTTCAGTTTCTCAGCAGCAGCTAATCCCCCAAGAAAACCATCTTGCTCCAGATTCTTTCCAAATGAAATTCAAGTCTGCCTGAACGCCTGTTCCAAAACATGTTATTCAGACTCCGGTGGCATTAAGCTCACTGGCAGCTCTCAAAATACTCTGGTAGCTGGCTGGAGCTACATGTTTCATGGGCCAATATCCCACTAATCCACAGTATTTGCGCAGGACCTAAACCAGCTCTGAGAGCCTCCCCAGCGCCAGATCCTCGGATTACTGAGGGACCCCATCTCCCCCAGGCAGTGAGGGCTTAAACAGAATGCAGTTCCACGTCATGTTCCTGAAGAGGCTGCCCTTCCACACTGGAGTTCTTTCGGAAGTGATGTTAGAGTAGGTGTGAGGGATTTGCCTGATAAAACCTAGCAAAATACCTGGATGCTCTGAATTGTTGTGTGTAGAGGGTAATGTTGGTAACCACAGCCAGGCAGCCGGAGTGGCTGGAGTGAGTGTGAAAATGCTAGCTGCTCAGTTGTGTCCAACCTCTTCAGACCCCATGGACTGCAGCCCACCAGGCTCCCCTGTCTATGAAACTCTCCAGTAAGGAGACGGGAGTGGGTAGCCGCTCCCTTCTCCAGAGGATCTTCCCGACCCAAGAATTGAAGTCGGGTCTCCTGTATGGCAGGTGGATTCTTCACCATCTGAGCCACCAGGCTGGAGTAAATGGTGGCCCCCCAAAAGTTATCTCTGCATCCTAACCCTCAGACCCTGTAAATGTGAACTTATTTGGAAAAAGGAGTTTGCCAGATGTGATTAAGTTCAAGATATCAAAATGGGATCATCCTAGATTTAGGGTGGGCCTGAAATCTAACAACAGATACCCTCATAAGAGACGAAAGACGCAGATGGAGACAGAGACTGGAGAGATGTGGCCACAAGCCAGGGGATGCCTGGAGCCACTAGTAGCCCCAAGAGCAAGAAAGGATTCTCCTGAAGGCCCTTCCGAGCAGGCGTCACACTGCTGATACTTTGATCTCAGACGCTGGCCTCGGAAACTGCGAAAGCATCAGTTTCTGTTGTTTTAAGCCACCTGATGCTGGGAAAGATTGAAGGCAGGAGGAGAAGGAGACGACAGAGGATGAGATGGTTGGAAGGCATCACCGACTCAATGGAGATGAGTTTGAGTAAACTCCGGGAGTTGGTAATGGACAGGGAGGCCTGGCGTGCTGTGGTCCATGAGGTCGCAAAGAGTCGGACACGACTGAGCAACTGAACTGAGCTGAACTGAAGCTGCCTAGTCTGTGGTCCTTTGTCGCAGCAGCCCTCAGAAATGGATACAGTTTCCAAAAGGGAACACAGTCCTTCTGGTCCTTCAACTTTGGACTTGTGAGGCCCCGAGCAGGACACCCGCTGAGTCACGCTGAGTCTGAAGTCTCTTTGCAGAGCTGGAAGGTAACACGTGGGTGTTTTTTCAGCTGCTAACCTTGTGGTCGTTTGTCTTGTTACAGCAGCAACGAGACACTCACATGGCTGGATGTCACGTGAGCGGCCAGCAGGACACTGGTCCCCCACGGAGGGTCAGGGCTGAACAGGTGGCTTCAGGCTGAGACAAGAGCAGCAGAGAATGTCACACAAGGGGTTTCAGGGACCTGAGGACACTGAGCGCAGAACTCCCGGCCTCTGTTTCCATTTATAACCACAGTCCAGACAGGAGAAGTCGCAGAGGGTTCTGAAGGGAGGAGACTAGAGGATCCCAGGCCTGGGGTGTGATGGCCGTCTTGACAGGTGCTGAGGCAGCCGTGTCCCCAGAGACTCTGCAAACCCCTCACCGGCCCAGAGGTCAGAGGCACTTGGGCCGTGGCATTTTACATGGTGCTCACCACGACTGCTGGCTCCTGACGTCGCCCCAACAGTTGTGGGGTGAGGCAACGGCAGCAATGGCGTGTTCCTGTGGGATCCCACCTCCCTGGACACTTCCCAGATGAGTGTAACGCAGGATGCTGGCTTTTCAGTTTCTCAGCAGCAGCTAATCCCCCAAGAAAACCATCTTGCTCCAGATTCTTTCCAAATGAAATTCAAGTCTGCCTGAACGCCTGTTCCAAAACATGTTATTCAGACTCCGGTGGCATTAAGCTCACTGGCAGCTCTCAAAATACTCTGGTAGCTGGCTGGAGCTACATGTTTCATGGGCCAATATCCCACTAATCCACAGTATTTGCGCAGGACCTAAACCAGCTCTGAGAGCCTCCCCAGCGCCAGATCCTCGGATTACTGAGGGACCCCATCTCCCCCAGGCAGTGAGGGCTTCTTAATATTCTAAACATGTCAGGTTTTTTAAAAAACTTTTTCTTATTGAAATATACAATACTGTGTCAGTTTCTACTTACAGCAAGGTGACTCATAAAAAGTTACATGTATATATATATGTATATGTTTATAAAGTTTTTTAATATAAAAATAAAGTTTTATATGTTATGTATATATATACACACTCTTTTTCACATTCTTTCCCATTTTGGTTTATCTCAGGATATTTAGTATAGCTCCCTGTGTTATACAATAGGGCCTCACTGCTTATCCATTCTCTATACAATAGTTTGCATCTGCAAATCCCAAACTCCATGCTGGGTTTTTTAAAAAAAAAGATGAGTATCATTTTTTCCTAGAACAATTGAAGGTGAAAGGAGGGGGGGGCAGCAGTGGATGAGATGGTTGGAGAGATCTCGCTGCGGTCCATGGGATTGCAAAGAGTCGGACTCGACTGACCGCCTGAACGACAACAAACAGACGGGTCGCTTAAGTTGTGAAATCTTCGTTATGTGGTTCCAGCCACACACAGCGAGGCCTTCTCGGTGGCGGTTAAACTCAAATATTAGCAGTGTTGTGCTCTCCCGAGGAACGTGTCCAAGGGAGAGGTCAGGTCCAAGCTGAGGCTTTCCCCACTCTGACGTAAGAAGTGGTGCCATCGTCTCTGACCTCCCCCACTCACCCTCCTTTCCTAGGTCTCCATCCACCTGCACGTGGAGAAGGCAGCTTGAAGTTTGGCTGAAATCCCAGCCCCTGAGACCTCAGGGCTTGGGGGTATTTGTGTGCTGAGTACAGCCAGAGTGAGCCCTTTCAGCGGGAGCAAAAGAAAATTTGAAAGCCAAAGAGAAATTAACTTGGGTGTGTGATTGACAGCAGCTAGTCTAACACCCGCTAAGGCTTCTGTAGTTACGTTCTGTTTGTCCAGAGAGAAAATGACAACAAATAAGTTAGCCACGTGACTGATATTTCAACTCCGTCTCTGGTTGGAGAGCCTGTGTGGACTTGAGCGCCCCACCCCACCCCGCCTCCCACACTAAACTCTTCTCCTCCGCCAGTGTGACTGGTGCTGATACGAGACAGACGGGACCCCAGAATACCCCTTAGGTTCATTTTGGGATTTTTGCAGGGGTTTAGTTATAGGCTCTTTCTTCTCTCCACCTTGACTCGTTTCCTAACGCAGCTGTAACAGATGACTACAGACGTCACGGCTTACAACAAGCCAGTTTACTAACTGATCCTTCTGGATTCCAGAACCTCAAGAATGTTGGGGCAGTCCTAGGGCAGACTGGAAAAGAATTTCCGGACGCAGAGCATTTCAGAAGAGAGTGGGTTTATTAAGAGCAAAGAGCAGAGAGAATGAGGGCACCGTGAGCATGCAGACCAGGGAGAGCTGACCCCTTCCGTGGGTTAGTAGCCAGTTTTTACAGCTTCAAGACAAAGTTCCTGCTGGGAGGGTGGCCTTCGGTGATCAGTTAGGGTGAGCACCGGGGAGGGCATTTTTGCCTACTATGGGGTCAAGGAGCTGGCTGGTGATGATCAGGGGCTTTTGGGGTGATGGCTACAAGGGGGCTCAGTCAGCTTCAGAGATGACCTTGGTTCTGGGTGCCGTTTCTGTGGCCTTGGGGCAGAACCCTATAAGCAATTTGCATCACTGGGCTAAAACCAAGGTGATGGCAAGACCTTGTTCCTCCTCAAGGCTTTAGGGCTGAGTCCTTCCCTTCACCTTCTTCGGCTTCTAGAAGCCACAGAATTCCTAGCTGGTGCCCCTTCCTGCATCTTCAAAGTCAGCGGCAAGAACAAGGCTTCCCTTGTCTCCTCACCTTTTGCTCACTCTTGCCCGGCTGCCTCCCTGTCACAGGCCCCCTCGTCATCACACTGGGCCCCGACAGGTAATCCAGAATCGTCTCCTCGCCATATCTTTAGCGTACTCACGTCTGCAGTTTCTTATGCCAAGAAAGGTGACACGGCCCTTGGGGACTGGGAATCCCTGTCCCTCAGGAAAGCCAGGACCCCAGCCACAACCACACAGGCCACGCACATCACAGGAGGGAAGGAGGGGCTGTGGCCCCCTGGCCTGGCCTCCCAAGGGGCTAGCACATATGGTCCCGCCCTCCAGGATACACACACACACCCACACCACCCAATAAATGTTCTTTCTCCCGCCTGTCTCAGAGTACCGATCTGGTGTTAAGAAAATGTGGTCACTAGAAACCACATGGGAAACCCCCTTACCCTGTGCAGTGAATGTCATCCCAGGAAACAAATGCCCACCGGAAAGCTCTAAGGCACCTGCCGATGCCAGCCACCACATCCGCGTTCTCTGACCTACATCCTCGTGGAGTGGACGCTCACGCTCTGTGTATCCAGGCAGCTCTCATCAGAACTCACTCTAAATCCATCCCTTCTCTCTGGCCACCACTCCTTTGGGTTCCAGTCATCAGAGAAAAAAGAAAGTGAAAGTGAAGTCGCTCAGCTGTGTCCAACTCTTTGCCACCCCATGGACTATCCAGTCCATGGAACTCTCCAGGCCAGAATACTGGAGTGGGTAGCCCATTCCTTCTCCAGGGGATCTTCCCAACCCAGGAATCAAACTGGGGTCTCCTGCATTGCAGACAGATTTTTTTTACCAACTGAGCTATGAGGGAAGCCCCTGTCTCCCTCCCCGAGTCACTATAGTCTCTCCCCAGGAGCCGCCCAAATGGCAGGAGCCCCTCAAACCACCCTCCTGTGCCCCAGTGGCTCCCTACACCCCTGCTCCATGAAGCAGCCAGAGTGGGTCCCCGGATGTGTACCCACTGGGCCATCTGTTGGTTAGAAACTCCTGGGGGCTTCTAGCCCCGTCGACAGTGAAAGTCAGCGGCTCCAGGTGTTCTTGAGGCCCTGTGATGTGGCCATCCCAGGCCTCTCCTCACTCCAGCCCCGCAGCCCCAAGGCTCCCCTTTCCCTCACATGACACTCTCTCCTGCCCTGGACCTTGGGCCCCAGAGGTTCCCTCCGAGCTGAGTCTGCCTCCAACAGCTGCCCCCCGCTCATGGTGGAGTGTAGACCCTCCTCATCTCCAGTCCATCCGACCTTGAGGGTCTTCTTCCTCCAGAACCTTGTCCCCCAAAGTCACATGGGGAAGTCCTGACCCCCAGGCCCCCAGAATGCAACTCTGTTTGGGAACAATGACCCTGCAGATGTAATCGCCTAAGATGAGGTCGTTAGGGTGGATCCTAATCCGACATGTCAAGCATCGTTACAAGGAGGGGAACTGGGACACCGATGCCAGGATGCAGGCAGAGAACGCCAGGTGAAGATGAAGGCAGAGGTGGGGCGAGGCTGGCAGACCACCAGAAGCTGCAGGAACAAACCCCCCGGAGGACCCACCCATTGGCATCTGGGCCTCCAACGTCCAGCCCCCGTCCCCAGTTGTGAGGCGACACGTCTCTGCTGTTCGAGCTGCCCCGTGTGTGTTGCGTTGCTACAGAGGCCCTAGGACCTGACGGCGCTGGTGAAGCCAGCCACCGCCAAGGCTGGGACTCCCGCCTTTGCAGGAGATTGTGGGGGGTGGGGGCTGGCACTGTCCCGCAGCACGTGATGGCATCTCAGGAGGGGGGTTCTGCCAGCCTCCAAGGCTTCCCTGGGGGAGCAGGGGCTGGACCCAGCCGTGGTGGCACTCAGGAGCATTTCTAGGAACTTCCCGATTCCTGGATCCTCACTCCCGCGTCTTCCTGAGCCAGGCTCCCATCACCAGCTGCTGGTCCTCGTTTTCCTGACAGTGGCAGTGGCTGCAGCTCCCAGAGGGGCCATCTGATGGGCCGGGCCTCCGGAGGCTTCAGGAAGCACCCAGTTCCCTGCCTTAAGTCTCATTCTGCTTCGTGTGTCCAGAACGGCTGCCTTCCCGGGGCTGAACTGACCCGCAGCGTCCACTCGGACTGCAGCACCGCCCTCCTCCTTGAGGACCTGGCCCGCTGTCTTCTCTGTGCCTGCTGAGTCTCCTCCTGCATGCTGGGAACACCAGCCTTGTCTGCCTCAGAGCCCCCCAGCCCCATGCCTGGCCTAGGACTTGGTACCTGCAGAACACTCAGGGAAGAAGCGGCGAGGGTAGCAGAGACTCATGCCACCCTAGATGGCCTCTCTTTGGCAGAAGGATTGTTTTGAACTGGTTATTTCTGAGAAACGGCAGGCAGAAGGAAAACTGAAAAGAGAGTACACGTTGTCCTTTTGTAAAGAAAATGAAAATTTATAGAGGAAATCTCCATTGACAAAAGTGTCTCTCTTTGTCTGGAAGAGAAAGCTGATTCTTCATCACAAGAAACTCTTGTCAGTGGAGAAGACCGACTTAAATCTGCGGAACAGCCTACGCATTCACGACACTTCCGTCACCTCCTTTAACCTGCCTCCCTCTCCCCAAGGGCGTCTGTCCTTGTCTTCGGCCGAAGATGCTACTGGAGGTGATGGCTTGGTCCATCCCAGAAGTGCATTCGTGTTCCCTGTCTCTCCCACATACACAGGAGGTATACAGCTCAATACAGTTACCTCTTCCCGCACAGCCAGACTCAGGCAGGAACTCAGAAAGGCAGAAGGAAAATTACAGCTGGGGAGGAAGGAATTTCAAGTTCAGCTTCTCCTTTAAGAAACTTTCAAAGGCAATTTTGGAGGACTTGAAATACTTGAAAATGAAGGCTACTGAGGTCATAGGTTAAATAAATCGTGTTTGAGAACACACTGCAATAACCTGAAAGTAGAGTTGCCGTACATACGGCAATCCCATGGCTGGTCCTACCTCTGGGCAACGTCGTTATCTGACAGAATACGTGCACCCCTATGCCACGTGGTGCCCACAGCAGCACGATTTACAACAGCCAAGCCGTGGAAGCCACCTAGATGCCCACTGACACATGGACACTTGAATGGACAAAGAAGCGGCGGTACATATGCATAACGAAATTACTCAGCCACAAAACGGAATGAAATACCGTTTGCAGCAACATGAAAAGACCTAGAGACGATCACACTAAGTGAGGCAAGCCAAAGACAAATATCAAAGATACTGCCTGTATGTGGAACCCAAGGAATGACAGAAATGAACCTATTTAGGAAACAGAAATAGAACCACAGACACAAAGAACAAACGTGTGGTTGCCTCGAGGCATGTGGGGTTGGGGAGTGATGGAGAGAGAGTTTGGAGGTAACAGATGCAAACCGGCATGTATAGAATGGGTAATCAACAAGGTCCCACTATATTCAGTACCCTGTGATAAATCATAATGAAAATAATAGGAAAAAGAATGTATATATATGTATAACTGAATCACTTCATTGTGCAGCAGAAATTAACACAGCATTGTAAATCAACTATATTTTGTAAAATAAACAGATAAACAAAAACAAAGACCCAGCTGCTCTCTTTCCTCATCTGCCTTAAAATGGTCGTGTTTTGCATTTCAAATAAGAAACCAACAGCTCCAGAATACTGGGAGAGTTTGATTCTCTTTAAAAAGTCAGAGGAAAAGCTGAGGTTCTTGAAGAGTCTGTGGGTCAAAGGTAGAAAGTCAGCATCTTGATACCCGGGTTGCTGAAATCCTGACTGTGGTCATTTTCAACACCTTCACACATACCCCGCTTTGTCTAGCTCTCCCCTCTGGCAAATGAGACATTTCAATTGGAATGCTATGACTTTTATGAAAAAAATAATTGGTGACTTCTAAGGGATAGTTTTACTCTATGCCAGGCTGAGCAAATTATGGCCCACCTGTTTTTGTAAATAAACGTTTTATTGGAATGGAGCCACATCCATTTATTGACACAGCGTCTGTGACTGTTTTCCAGAGGTGAGCAGTTGGGACAAAGTCACTGCGGCCACAAAGCTTAAAATATTTACTCTCTGGCTCTTTAGAAAATGTTTGTGTATTCTTGCTCTCAATGCACCAGACTGGCCAAATGGCCTCTGGCCCTGTCTGTAGTGTCTGGACGTGGAGGTGGCCAGCTGGGCTCACAGGTATCACATCTCCCCTCCTTGCTAGGGAGATGGAAGCCTGCCCTTCCCAGCCTGTGTGACCAGTTCTAGCCCACGAAATGCAAACAGAAGTGATATATGTGTCACTTCCAGCTGGGACAGTGACAAGCCTGGAGAAATTCCTCACCCTTCCTTCCCTTGTCTTGCCACTACCAAAATTTCAGAGAGTGAGCCAGGGGCCCTGAGTGAGAATTCAAAGCAGAGTCCCCACCACTGTTGCCCTGAGATGGGTTTGTAACGAGAAAGAAATAAACTTGTATGTACTATGCCACTGAGATTTTTAGGACTATTTGTTACAGCAGCATAACCCTAGGTTGTCCTGAGAGTTGCAAAGGGTCTTTGGGGGAAATAATTCATTTGCACTTTTCAACACTCAAAAGGGTACCCAAAATCTCAAATGGGCATTTATTTATGAATTTGCCCACAGAACAACAACTAAGATCAGCAATCATTTTTTCCCAGCAAAAGGGCAATTCATTAGCTCCTCTAAAAATATTAAAGTCTCCCTGAGACTCTGGCCTTGCCTGCAGGTCACTGGACTGATAGGAGTGCACACGTGTGTGTGTGTGTGTGTGTGTGTGTGTGTGTGTGTGTGTGTGTGTGTGTACGTGTTCAGCCGCTCAGTCATGTCCGACTTTTTGGGACCCCGTGGGCTGTAGCCCTCAAGGTGCCTCTGTCCATGGAGTTTTCCAGGCGAGAATCTGGAGTGGGTTGCCATTTCCTGCTCCAGGAGATCTTCCCGACCCAGGGACTGAACCCATGGCCCCTGCATCTCCTGCCTTGGCAGAATGATTCTTCACCCTGAGCCACCTGGGAAGACCATGAGCATGCACGTGGATTCCCCTGATGCAAAAGTCCAGCACTAACAAGAACTGTGCAGTCAGAACCTTTTAAACCTGCCAGGCACCACAGCATTTCCCACCATTGTCCTATTTAATCTGAAAATACCCTCTGAGGAGGGGACTCTCCTGATCCCCATGTTACGGATGAAGAACTTGAAGCTGACAGAGGGTGAGTGACTGGTTCAAGGTCACTGTGGGCTGTTGAACAACAAAACTTGGGTTTAAACTCCGGCTCCTGTCGCAGAGTCAGAGAGAAAGCAGGACATAGGGGAGGTCAGGGACATGACTCCGCATCGTCTCCTTGCAAGGGGGCAGGTTGAGAGGCACAGAGGGGGCCCGTCCAGGGGACCCCCTCCCAAGCTGCAAGAGGGCAGTGGAAGTGTTCGGCTCCCCCAGGACCCCTAAGAAGGCCTGGGGACATGCCCATTAGGTCCCATTTTGCTTTCCATTGGCAAACTCATGGCTACCCTCCTGGGGAAAAAAATAAGAAAATGGCAGTGACATTCGATTGAGTTGATTTTCCTAGACTCTTACAAATGCGGATAAAAGCTTCTCACTCCTTTTATTGACCCAAAACATCTAAATAGGGGTTTGCCAACTGGATGTGCAAACTAACCGTTTCTTCCCACCAGGTTCTATCTGCAAACCTCTCTTTGGGGGAAATCCTGGAACCTAGACTGCAGCCCAGGGCAGTAGGAAAAGGGACGACGATAAAGGAGGAGATGGCTGGATGGCATCATGGACTCAACGGACATGAGTTTGAAACTCCAGGAGATGGTGCAGGACAGGGAAGCCTGGCGTTGCTGCAGTCCATGGGGTCGCAGAGTGGGGCCCAGCTTAGAGACTGGACGACAGTGCTGCTGCCCAGCCACCTGTGAGCACACCTGAGCTACGGTGCAGTTATGGGGGCAGAGCACCGCGGAGGGGTACAGCCCCCGAGTCATGAACGATCCCTGGCTCCTCCTAATTCCTGGCTCAAAAATCTCCCCGCTGGCATGTGGCATCACGACCACCACCTTTCCTGGGATAGACATGTTGTTCTTCACATTTCAGTCCTTTTGTTTGGGTTCTGAGGTTTCAGGGAGCCATTCCGTGTCACTGTTGAATAAGCACGATGTTACCGGATGGTCCTCAATAGAAGACTGTCACCCTGGGGAGAAGGAATCAAGGCCGCTGAGACATCTTTCCTTGTGAACTGGAACTGTGGCCCCTCCCGTCTCCCAAGGCGACCAGAGCGGGAATCCAGGGATGGTTCCTGTGGCTCCTGTGGTCCAGATGCTGTTCTCTTTGGGACCCATGGTTCTCAGCACTCTGGCCTGTGTTTTGTGATTATCGAAAACATCTAGAGACTTCCCTGGTGGTCCAGTGGTGATGAATCCACGCTTCCACTATAGGGGGTTCGATCCCTGGTCGGGATCGATTCCCGCCTGCTGTGCAGTGTGGCTGAAAAGAAATAAAGATCTACCTGAGTCCTAGATAGGCCATGATCACAGTTCCCTAAAGCCTCCAGGCCCTGTGTCTGAAGCCGCGTGGAAGTACGAATGTTCTGGTCTGGAGCAGAGGGCATCGAGCGGCCAGGCACATTGCCCAGCATCCTACGCTGCGTGGGGCAGCCCCCACGACAAAGAATGAGTGGCCCAGGGCGCCAGCAGTGCCGAGGCTGAGCACCGCTGAGCGTGTTCGTGAAGAAACGAGAGCCGCCGTGATGCTGGCGTCCCGCGCTCTCGGGAGAGCCACCCTCCAGCTTCCAGCCGGCCTGCTGCAGTTGCCCAGGCGAAGCTAGCCAGCAATCTGAGCCTCCCCACAAAACCAGCCCTCTAACTGTTGTGGTTAGCAGGCTCCAGCCTCAGGCTGAGCAGGAGAGGGGGCAGCGCCGGTAGAAACCAATCGGGGCCACCTCCGCAGGGAGCGAGGAGGCAGGACAGGGAGATTACAGCCAGCCTCAGCCCAGCGTTCCCGCTGGGGTTCCAGAGAACACAGCCTCCCAGGCCGCCCATAAGCGTGACGTCATGTTCCGGAGAAAACCAGTGAGGCTGAGCTGGTGGTTTAAATATACTCAGTCATCCACCAAAATCGTAAGCCCACGGTTACTCATTCCAATAAAAGCTAGGTGACGAATCTCTGCATTTACTACCCACAGTGACTATCCCTGTCGGTTGATGAACACGCTGGGGAGTGGAGGGTGGGGAGCAGGTACATCCACCACCGACAGCTCTGGGCAGCCCTCTGTCCACCTCCTGGACCATCGGCCACTCCACACACCTACTTCAAAGCTAAGGAGAGGGAAGGATAGCACCTACTCATCTAGATCAAACCCTCTCCTTCTCGGGAGGCCAAGTGAAGCGTGTATCTCACCCAGCACAGAAGCGGCTTCATGTGGGGTCAGCCTTGACCTTGTCTCACATAGATGGGAATGGGGGGACAAAGTCTTAGAATAGCCCTTAACAAACAGGCTGTGTCCAACCTGGAGCTTCCCTGCTTAGGGACAGTGATGGACAAAGGGTCAGTTCAGTTCAGTTCAATTCAGTTGCTCAGTCATGTCCGACTCTGCAACCCCAACATGCCAGGCCTCCCTGTCCATCACCAGCTCCCAGAGCTCACTCAGACTCACATCTATCGAGTCAGTGATGCCATCCAGCCATCTCATCCTCTGTCGTCCCCTTCTCCTCCTGCCCCCAATCCCTCCCAGCATCAGAGTCTTTTCCAGTGAGTCAACTCTTCACATGAGGTCGCCAAAGTACTGGAGTTTCAGCTTTAGCATCATTCCTTCCAAAGAAATCCCAGGGCTGATCTCCTTCAGGAGGGACTGGTTGGATCTCCTTGCAGTCCAAGGGACTCTCAAGAGTCTTCTCCAACACCACAGTTCAAAAGCACCAATTCTTCGGTGCTTAGCCTTCTTCACAGTCCAACTCTCACATCCATACATGACCACTGGAAAAACCATAGCCTTGACTAGACGGATAAAGGGTACCAAGGGTCTATTTCATTTGAACCAAACAGGTTGTGTTTCAGAATCATTTCTCTCTCTCTCTTTGTTGTTGTTGTTGTTGTTTTGGAGGGCCACACCACATAACATGTGGGATCTTAAGTTCCCCAACCAGGGATACAACCCCTGCCCTCTGCAGTGGAAGTTCAGAGTCTAACCACCGGACTATCAGGGAAGTCCCCATTTTTCTCTTAAATCACCTTTAAGGACATGCAAATGTCCTTCTGCGTCTCTCTGGGAGGATCATTTCAATGTTAAATGGGACTAAAGCTTTGATCCTGGATTTAAGTGCCATTTTTTCTCTCAGTTCTTAATCCGTTCCTTGCAGTGGTTTTGCCATAGTCTCCTCTTGGGGCCTGAAAAACAGAAGCTGGATTGACCCAAGCCTGTTTTCAAACAGAAACGAAGAAGCAGTGTTAAAGGTTAAGACTCCTCTTGCTGAAGGGCATCCTTGCTTACCATGGAACCAGCGCTGATGGCTCCTCGGCCTGCTCTGTGGATGCGGAAATGGAAAGCGGCTCTCTGGATGGCGTCCTGAGCCCTCTTCACTTGTATCTCCCCCCAACTCTGCTACGAGACTCACACAGCGGGCACGCTTCACAGGGCTCACACTAACCAGCCTTTGGAGAGAGTCTCCATATATGCTGAGAAAATGATGTGAGTGCTGTCAGCTCCATACCTGGTCTGCTCACCTGGTGGGTATTCACTTTATAAAAAGAGATGAGCAAAGAGGTGAGTACCTCTGCTGGGCCGGGATTGCTGGGATTACACCCAGTCCACCCGGTCCACCCCTTAGACCTACACGACCTTGTGCCCCATCCTCCGCTTCTGTCCAAAAGGGATGATAACCAAGCGTGTTCCTGTGGTTGGCGAGGGGAATTGCAGGCTTAGCCTGGTGCCAGCCCAGGGGAGCCTCGGAAACAGCAGCTGTCACTGGAAACCTTCACGATGACCCCGAAAGAGGTATCCGGGGGTCTCCTCACAGAACCACAGAATGTGAAAGTCGCTCAGTCATGTCCGACCCTTGTGACCCCAGGGACTACACAGTCCATGGAATTCTCCAGGCTAGAATACTGGAGTGGGTAGCCCTTCCCTTCTCCCGGGGCTCTTTCTGACCCAGGAATCGAACCGGGGTCTCCTGCATGGCAGGCAGATTCTTTACCAATTGAGCTATCAGGGAAGCCTGATGAAGAACCAGAGACTCAGCAAATGTATGTGAGTTGCTCAAGGTCACACAGTTAGTAAGTGGCAGACGGGTGTAACCCCAAAGCCAAACTCACTTCCTCAGACTCGGCCAGCGAGGGGCTCAGCATGAGGGGTGACGCTGGGAGGGGAGGCTTGCTCTGCGTCTGGCGTCTGTGCATAAGGTGTGTTTCTGTTGCGACCCTAATTTGCTTCTAATGGAAATCTAATTTTTCTTAGTCTTTATATATATAGACATTTTGCACTGGAGTATAGCTGATTGACAGTGTTGTGATAGTTTCGGGTGGACAGCAAAAGGACCCAGCCAGACACATACATGTGTCCATTCTCCTCCAAACCCCCTCCCATCCAGGCTGCCCCCAAACACTGAGCAGAGTTCCACGTGCTGTACAGTAGGACCTTGCCGGTGATCCGTGTTAAATATAATGTGCACATATCCATCCCAAACTTCCTAACTGTCCCTTCCCCGCATTCTTCTCCGCTGGTAACCAAACGTTCATTGTCTAGGACTGTGAGCCTGTTTCTGTTTTGTAAGCTCTGGAAATCTAATTTTCGAGCCTAATGGAGATGACGTGGTGTGGGCAGCAGTTTTGCTTGTTTCTTTTCCTTTAGGCAAAAGTCTGAAGTGAGGCCCCAGCCTTGCCTTGCAGTGTGCCTGTGAGAGCACTTGTGGCCTTGATGTGAAAAGCTCTAATGGGAAGAGTTGGGACTCTATCAAATTCCCCATTGAAATGCTGGGGTAGCAGATTTCATCAGAGGTAACTGTGGGGAGAGAGCTCGTTGGCTTCAGGGCCCAGTGGTGAAAATGCATCTGAATCCGCCCCACAGTGAAGCGGCCAGCTGGTTCAAGGCCGCCCAGCCCACGGTTGGGGGCTGGCTGGACGTCAGGAGATAGGGACGGAGTCTGAGGAGGCAAGACCCACATCCCCCTCAAGGGGATGAGCTGGCCTCCCTCTGAACTCAAGACTCACCACCCTCTCCTCTCAATGGACCCCTTAACCTCCCCCCGGCAACCAGCCTACACCCCCTGCTGGCCCCAGTCCCCATCCTCCTGAGACCACCTCTAGTGGCGGGCAGTTCTCATCAGGGCTGACAGTCAGGGATGTGCTTGCCCAGCCTGGTGACCAATGCTGAATGGTGGGAGGGAGGAAGGAGGAGCTGGCCTAGCATCCTCCTGTTCAAACAATAAAAAGGCGTTGTTTTCGTCAGGCTCCAGTTACCAAGCCGCCTTTGCTACCCTCCACTCCAGGAAACCAGACTTCAGTCGGGTCCTGACCTCACCCAAAGGCCAGGCAAGCGGTCCTTCTTCGTGTTGTTGCTGCTCGTGTCAACCTGGGCACTGTGGTCACTGGACAGGGACCTGGAGAGAAATCATGGTTTAGAAGAAGCTACTTCTGGCCAGTCTCAGGCAGCCTGTGAGGACAGAGCAAGGGAGGGTATCCTGCTGCAGACAGTTAGCACAGCCACTCCCCAGAGCTGGGAACATACCTGCTCTCAGGTCCCCTCAGCCGAGCCCCACATCAGGGTTCGTTCCTTTCACTTGGTGCCTGGGAGCCCTTGGCATCTTCATCATAGTTTTAAATTCCTGCTCTGATGATTCCAACATCTCTGACATTATGTAAGTCAGGACCTGATGCTTGTTTGGTCTCTACCAACTCATTTTTGTCTTTAAAAAACAGGGATAGATATCACTTTGCCAACAAAGGTCCGCATAGTCAAAGCTATGGTTTTTTCAGTAGTGAGAGTCCCTTGGACTGCAAGAAGATCAAACTAGTTCATCATAAAGGAGATCAACCCTGAATATCAGAAGGACTGATGCTGAAGCTGAAGCTCCAATACTTGGGCCACCTGATGCAAAGAGCTGACTCACTGGAAAAGACCTTGATGCTGGGAAAGATTGAGGGCAGGAGGAGAAGAGGGCAGCAGAGGATGAGATGGTTGGATGGCACTATCAGCTCAATGAATTTGAGCAAGCTCCAGGAGATAGTGGAGGATAGGGAAGGCTGGCATGCTGCAGTCCATGGGGTTGCCAAGAGCTGGACATGACTCAGGGATTGAACAGCAAATGTCTCATAATTTCTGATTAAAAGCCAGACATCTTGTACTAGGTAAAAGGATCCAATTACTTATGACAGAGAGGCTTTTGCTCATGCATTTCTGCTTCCAGATTCTCTGTATCTGGTTGCTAATTTTCCATTTTTTGAGTGTTTTTCTTGTTGTATGGCTGGAGGGTGACTTCCAAGCTCCTAGCATGCCAGACAAGAAACCGGAAGTCTGACTTTCGATTTCACCTCCAACATACCTTCTGACATCTGTTATGGCACTGCCTCTGGGCCTCGGCTGATGCTGTGAACTCCAGCTGGGAGCCCTCTCCCCTCTCTTCCCTCCATCTCTCCATTTCCAACAGCCTTTAGGTCTGGCTGAAGGCACGTTCCTCTAGTAAAGGACTCCCTCACTCCCCAGCTGGACCTTTCAACAGCCCTGCTCCGTTTCATCTCAGCTCATCAGGTGCTCTGCTCCATGGAGCAATGCTGCTCACTGAGGACTCTCTCTTATGAGACTAAGTGATTCTGGAGAATGGAGAATGTGGGCCTGCTCATCTTGCTATCCCTGAGAGTGGGAGCTCAATAAACATTGATCTCACCAGTAAATGTGACTTTAAATTCCCATCTTAGGGCCAACCCATGTCATATTCATTTCCCAAAATGTATTATCTTAGAGTTACAGACTATACCACTTAATGCCAGTCAGAGCAGCGATTATTAAAGTCTATAAATAACAGGTACTGGAGAGGGTATGGAGAAAAGAGAGCCCTCCTACGCCATGGTGGGAATGTAAATTGGTACAGCCACTATGAAAAACAGTAGGAAGGTGCCTCACAAAACTAAAAAAAAAAAAAAAAAGCATTGCCATATGATCCAGCAACCTCACTTCTGGGCATATATCTGAGCAAAACTAAAATTCAGACAGATCCATGCACCCTGGTGTTCACAGCAGCATGATTTACAATAGCCGAGATGTGGAAGCAAGCTACACGCCCCTGACAGATGATTGGACGCAGAAGATGCGGTGCAGATGTAACAGAAAATTACCCACCCATAAGAGAGGACAACCCAATGCCATTTTCAGCAACATGGGTAGACCCAGGGATTACTATACTCAGCGAAGGGACTCAGAAAGAGAAAGGCCATACGATGTCACATGTGGAATCCAAAATATGACACAAACAAACTTAATTATAAAACAGACTCACAGA
>SJYC01064770.1:0-51466 GCA_006408675.1 Madoqua kirkii
GTGGGGGGTGGGAGGGAGGGTCAAGAGGACATAGGCGTACCTTTGGCTGATTCATGCTGATGTATAGCAGAACCCAACACGATGTTGCAAAGCAATTATCCTTCAATTAAAAATATATAAATTTTAAGAAAAGACAATGAACTTCAAGAGTCATGATAAATGTTGAGTTGTCCTTTCTCTGCAAGACAACGGGTGTCTTGGCTGAAGAGATGGGAAAGATAAATGGAAGGGAAAACAAAGCAATCAGTGTTTGGGACCTGATCCCTTCCCTGGAATGCAGGCTTCCTGAGGGCAGGCCCAGGGGTGGGCCTTGCTCACCGGTGGATCCCCCGTGCCTGGCACTCAGAGGTGCTCAGTGGATCGTGATTTAATGAATGAAGTGAAGGGGATGCCTCTGATCCAAGTGAAGGTGAGCATTGACAGGAGCTTGAAGCAGCTACTAGCAGCAGAAGCACCGGCCTTATAGTTGGCCCTTTGTGCTTCTTTCAGCCCCAAATATACCTCTGAAAGTGAAGTTGCTCAGTCGTGTCCAACTCTTTGCGACCCATGGACTGTAGCCCACCAAGCTCCTCCATCCATGGGATTCTCCAGGCAAGAATACTGGAGTGGGTTGCCATTTCCTTCTCCAGGGGATCTTCCCGACCCAGGGATCAAACCCAGGTCTCCCACATTGCAGGCAGACGCTTTAACCTCTGCACCACCAGGGATATCCACCTCTAGGTGGAACATTTTTTGGGCTTCCTTGGACGCTCAGCTGGTAAAAATTCTGCCTGCAATGCAGGAGACCTGGGTTCGATCCCTGGGTCAGGAAGATCCCCTGGAGAAGGGAATGGCTATCCACTTCAGAGCAGACAGAGGCTGTTTTTCCATAAAGCATCATGTTGGCACTTGGGGTCAAAAGGCCAGGTCAGCTACTGTGACCCCTGTCAAATGATTTCACATGGAGGGCCCTAGCCCCCAGGATCCACACTGGGGTTCCTGCATCTGGGCTGGCCCTGGGGCGCTCATGAGAAAGCAGGCTCCTGGGGCAGGAATCTGCATTCTTTCTAAATCCTCAGGTGAGGCTAGTAGACACTAACATGTGGGCGCCAGCCTTGACTTCATCAAGCCGCATGGCCATGCATCACTGGGGGCACCCCCTGGGGGGCCTGGCTCCTGAAGGGGGCACAGTCATCTTTCCCAGGA
This sequence comes from Madoqua kirkii, assembly GCA_006408675.1. Classification (NCBI taxonomy): domain Eukaryota; kingdom Metazoa; phylum Chordata; class Mammalia; order Artiodactyla; family Bovidae; genus Madoqua; species Madoqua kirkii. The sequence continues at coordinate 1,186 of SJYC01064770.1, forward strand.
CCACCTGGTCTTTCTGTTGACCTCTTAGTGATGGAAGCGTCTCAGCTACCGACAAACCCACTCTTCCCCAAACCAGGTAAACCAGGCAGAGGACACAGACAAAAGGCTATTTATGCAACTAATGGTGAATTTTCTTAGGGAAAAAAAAAAGCACATTTATTTATGTCGACAGTAAACAGAGCTGACCCCACAGCTTCCAGCACAATGAGTGAGCAGTTTTATAAGTTCTTGAAATAAATATAAGCAGTGTGATGGGGTAATTATCTTTTCAAAATTGCAGTTTATGGCCTGAAAGGTCAGCCTCCACTGAGGCCATCCCCTCGGCTCCATCCACCCACCACCCCGGGGGCTGCCAAACAGTGGGCTCACATGATCCCAAGGCGACCTTTGCAACCAGCTCCCACTAATTGTGGCTCTGTCCTTAACCTTGGCAATAGCCAGTAGACAGAAATGGTCTACTCCCTGAACGGAGTCTTCTTAGACTATAAGACAGCTTGTTCCTCCAACCTCCCATCACCATCCCCAGCTCCCCAGCTCCCCAGCTCCCCAGCAAACCTCCCCGGTAAACATTCGCAGGTGCCTATATTCCTGAAGACTCGCAAGAAGGCTAGAAAGACAAGTCAAGAAGAATCTAGAATCAGACTCCAGATCCTGTCCTGCTGGTTCCTGATGGGCTAAGCAGGATCCCTCTGTAAATGCACAGACCCAAGGAGATCTGTCTGGGGCTGCTCTTCTTGCTGAACTAGATGAGGTCCCAGGAGCCCCTGTGGACGCAGCTCATGGAGCCATTCTGAGAGCAGGACATGGACGGGAAAAAGTTCACAGGCCTTTTCCAAGGGCTTGAAGGGACGCCTCTGACCAAGTATCTGGGGCTTTGGGTGATGGTCGTGTTGAAAACCTAGCCTCTGTGCACCAGTGCCAAATTGAATCCAGGAGACAGAGTTTGGGGTGTAGGAGAGAAGAAATGTATTGCTTTGCCAGGCAAAGGAAGACACAGCTCTTGCCTCCCCTAAACCATGTGTCCCACCCAGGAGGATTTGGTGAGGAGTTTTATAGCAAAGGTTCAAGGGCGGGGTTGCTGATAAGACCAGGGTGTGTGCAGAGTCTGCACTCCTGTAACCTGGTCTCAGGTAGTCGCTTGAGTTTCTCTGGCTCCTTTAATTTCTCTGAAATGAAGAATGATAACTTGATTTGTTGGGAGTTGCTTGTCTGGAGAATTCCATGGGCAGTGGAGACTTGTGGGCTGACAGTCCACAGGGTCGCAAAGAGTTGGACACAACTGAGCAACTAACAGCTTCACTTCACTTCACTTTGTTCTATGGAGAGATCAAAGATAATGCAAACTCTGGACATCTGTGGAAGAAACTCCATCTACTCCATGCCCTAGTCGTGACGGAGTGAACATAACTGACTCTTGTTTTTTGGAACTGCTGCCCGGAGGTCATAGGTCCAGGATGACCCCACTGAACTCAGAGGTGGAGCTACACTTAGCCACTCACCTAGCATTACTCAGAATGTGGCTGGACTTTTAAAAATCTCTCTTCCACCGTCTGCTGCCCCTCATTTGCTTCTTACGCCACAAAATTATATGTTGAAAGAAATGTCCGGTTAATTGAGGATTCTGGTTAGTTGTCAAGCCATTGAACCAGGTATTATTATAAAATAAATATAAACATGGGTCCAGAGCAGTACCATCCTGCAGAGCTTTCTGTTCTGATGGAAATATTCCATGTCCATGTCATCCAATATAGCAGCTACTTCCCACCATTACTGTGGAAGAACTCCATCTTAGATTTTATTAAAATTTTATTAAATTCAAATAGTCACACATCATAACTGACTAGCATCCTGGATGGCTTCACGGGGCAGCTGGTGAGAACCCCTGGAATGAAGTTTTCTGCATTCACTCCAGGACTGATTTGCAGATGTGAACAAGTTAATTTAACCTCTCTGAGCCTCCATTTGCTCATCTTTAAAATGGGAATACAACAACCGTGTGGTTATGAGAGAAGGCACGCAAGCTCCAGACTCTGTGTCGGACACAAGGCAAGTTCTTCAGAAAGCTGGGCTCTCTGGATCTGCGGCAGCCCGGCCTGCTGATGTGCAGTCTGGAGAGTTTTGGCTTCTCCGTTTTCCTGGTTTCCACCACTCCATCACTGCTGTAGACAATTAGTGACTCAGGTGTTTTAGTGAGTTGAATTGTGTCTTCATCAAGGAGGCAGACCTTCCCCTGGTGGCTCAGAGGGTAAAGAACCTACCTGCTATGTGGGAGACCCACGTTTGATCCCTGGGTCAGGAAAACCCCCTGGAGAAGGAAATGCCAACCCACTCCAGTATTCTTGCCTGGCAAATCCATGGACAGAGGAGCCTGACAGGCTCTAGTCCATGGCGTCACAGAGAGTCAGACATGACTCAGTGCTTTCATCATTTCATCATCATAAAGGATGCAGAGGGAGGAGGCCACGTGAAGATGGAGCAAAGATGGGAGAGAGGTAACCACGTGCGAAGGGACACTTGGAGCCATCAGAAGCCGGAAGAGGTAGGAAGCGTCCTTTCCTGGATCTTCAGCGAGCTCGGCCCTGCTGACACCTTGATCTGGGGCTTCTGGCCTCTAGAACAACCTCTCTGCTGTTTTGGGTCCCTTTGTTGCAGCAGCCACAGGAAACAAGTACAGGGGCAGCAGGCTGCCTTGCTGGAAACCAGGCTTCGTTATTTGGTGTCTTATTTCTTTGGGAAAACTTTCGAATGGGGTAGAACCATTATATGGACACTCTTGTTGTTGTTCAGTTGTTCAGTTGTATCTGACTCTTTGCCAACCCATGGACCACAGCACACCAAGCTCCCCTGTCCATCCCCAACTCCCAGAGCTTACTCAAACTCATGTCCATTGAGTTGGTGATGCCATCCAACCATCTCATCCTCTGTCGTCCACTTCTCCTCCTGCCTTCAATCTTTCCCAGCATCAGGGTCTTATCCAATGAGTCAGCTCTTCACATCAGGAGACCAAAGTATTGGAGTTTCAGCTTCAGCATCAGTCCTTCATCTCCTTTAGGATGGACTGGTTGGATCTCCTTGCCATCCAAGGGACTCTCAAGAGTCTTCTCCAACACCACAGTTTAAAACCATCAGTTCTTCTGTGCTCAGCTTTCTTTACAGTCCAACTCTCACATCCATACACGACTACTGGAAAAACCATAGCCTTGACTAGATGGACCTTTGTTGACAAAGTAATGTCTCTGCTTTTTAATATTCTCTCTAGGTTGGTCATAACTTTTTCCCAAGGAGTAAGCCTTGAAAGTAAGCCTATATGGATTTAAGCCTATATAAAAGGAAGAACCTCCTTCCATTTGACTTGACTCCTTGGATGGGTCAGGGGGTGGATAAATCTCTAGACTCATCATGAGGATCCAGTTCAGCTTGGAGACCTTGGGGAAGATAAACCAGGACTCAGAAATGGTGGGAGGTCAAGGGTCATCAGAGCTGCAAGGCCAAGCAGGGGCTTGCGACAGGATGTCAGCTGCAGGGGAGTGTCCACGTGTGCCGGAAGCCGCCACCGCGGAACCACAGGACACAGGGCCTCACCTGCTCAGAAATCCGATTGCCTGTAAACTTGGATGGGAAGAGATTCTGTCTCTGTCTTCACTGACCTCCCACAGAACGTTGCAGTTCCTTCCATTAGGAGCACAGGCAACAAAGCCCACAGGGTCCGTCAGCCCTGAACCCAAAGGTACGTTCATACTGCGTCACCACCATTGCGAGAATCTTAAATGCCTTCCGCGCTCATCTCTGCTCCGACACTCTGGTAGCTACACTGTGGTGTATAAAGGAGATGACTGATGAGAACCGACTGTAGCACCTAGGGAACTCTGCTCAGTGCTCTGTGGTGACCTGAATGGGAAGGAAACCCAAGGCAGAGGGGCTGTGTGTATACATATAGCTGAGTCACTTTCCTGTACGGCAGAAACTAACACAGCCTTTTAAGGCAATATACTCCACTAAACATGGAGAGCAGAGAGGTGGGAGGGCGGTACAAGGAGGGGACGTATGAATACCTGTGGCCGATTCATGTTGATGTATGGCAAAACCCATCACAATACTGTAATTATCCTCTAATTAAAAATAAAATATATTTTAAAAAACAAAATGAAGGAGGGCCAAAAAATTTTACATATTGAGAGTGATCTTTGGGCTCTAGGTAGAATTATTTTCTTTCTATATTATTGCAATTATAATTAATATACTCTTATGATTTATGTTCACATGGACTATATGTATATAATTATAGAATTTTCACCACACCAAGCTTCTATTCTACTTCCTTATTATTATTTTAATTAGAAGTATATTTTACAGTTTAAAAAGTTAATAAATAAATAAAAACAGAAATTATGGTAGCTCTTGGACTACTCGGTCTTGTTTATAATATATTAATAAAGAAGTACTTGGATTACCATTTCACAGATCTGTTTTTTATACTATTTTGTGAACTCTGCGTCAGCATAACGGTTTCCTAGGTAATCCTATGTAATTAAGCCTTTATTCTGAGAAGGCGTCCTCGGCTTCTCCAGCTGCTCTCAGCACAAAGAGGTTAAGAATGCCAGATTTAGACATGAGAAACCTACACGGGTGCCATCATCTTTCTGTCAACGTGAGCTCTGTGCAGCTGGAATTTTTTAAGATGCACCTGCAGGCGAAGAAGACAGGTGATCTTCTTGCTCACTAACCAGAAGCAAAGAGAGACGTCTCCTCATCTTCACAGACAAGCACAGTTGATCAACAGCCAATAATCTCCACCAGGCTGGCCCCAGTGCCTGTCACTCAGTCGTGTCCAACTCTTTGCCACCCCATGCACTGTAGCCTGCCAGGCTCCTCAGTCCATGGGATTCTCCAGGCAAGAATGCTGGAATTGGTTAGCCATGCCCTTCTCCAGGGGATCTTCCCGACTCACGGACTGAACCGGGGTCTCCTGCATGGCAGGCGGATTTTCTACCATCTGAGCCGCTAGGGAAGCCCAGGTTGGCCCCAGTCCACTGCCTAAAGGGAACAGGCCTACTCATCACCGTGAACTGCTGTATTGCGATACAGCCTCATTTCCAGGAATCAGACAGTAAAAATGATATATTTGTGTGGTTTGGCATTTGGAACTTTGCTCTGACTTTGCTGGTGACTGCCAACATCTGCAAATTATTATGTGCTTTAAAAAAAAAACAAACTGCCACCACAAGCTGCACCCACTGTTCTGGCTGGGCCGAGCCTCCTGCAAGCCCAAGGGGCAAATTCGGGGCCAGGAGGCAGCTGGGTCAGAACTCCAGGTTCCTAGGAAGCCCGTGGAGACATCTGGAGGCACAGCTGGACTCCCTATGTGCTGGAGTCTCTCGGTTCCCAGATCCTGGTAGGCTGATCAGTCATTCATTTGTTAGATAGAAGGGAAAAAATAAAACAATCTGTGACTGCCCCAAATAAAAACTACCTAGTGTAAAACTCCTAGGGACAGAGGAGCCTGGTGGGCTATAGTCCATGGGGTCACAAAGAGTCGGACACGCCTGAACAGGCACCAACATTCACGTCAATGCTGAGAGTCATTTGGTCTCTTAGACTCATTTTAGCCCCAGGCTACCAGTACCCGTGGGCACAGTATGGGGAGTGGTGGCCATTCCCAGATGCGGCACAGAGGCTCTGCCAGTCAAGGATGAGGGTTTACACAGTTTGAGGAGGGCCTGGACTTGGTGCCTCACCCAGGAACACACCCCTCACTAGTCCGAGCTGGCTGGCTCTCGTGGTGGACCTGGAATAAGAGAGCAGATGTTTTCGTGGAAAGGAGACAGTGCCTGACATCTGATCAGGGGTGGGAGGCGTGTGTGTCCACCGATAGCACGGAATTCCCGGGGCAGGGCGGTGGCTGCGTCACAGGTAATCTAATTACGGGGGAAAGGGGATAAAACCTTGAGTGATAAGGGAGTGACTGCTCCAGGTGGCTCAGCAATTTTTTCTATGAATGAATAGGAAGAAAATTATCTCCCTAACTTTCGTGAATGTCATAAAGAGTGTTTAAGAAGAGCACTGTGGACTCAGGTCACATGGGAGTGGACAAAAACGCATTGTGTGGAAGTGGAGGAGGGTGGGGTGGCCCATGGGGTACAGTGAAATTCGAGGACTCTGAAGAGAGACCAAGAAGAGGTTTTGGTGGAATCAGGTACACATGGCAAAGCAGTTATCACTGTGAATCCAATTATGGCAGGTTTAGGTGGACTATATAAATTATGAGGATGGGGAACTCTCCTCCTGCTGGTAGGAATGCAGACTGATGTTGGCACTATGGAAAAGAGTACGGAAGTTACTTTAGAAACTAAATACAGGGCTATCGTATGATCTATCAGTTCCACTCCTGGCTTATACTGAGAGAAAAAGATGGCCAGGAAATACCTGAACACAAACACTCATTGCAGCACTGTTGACAATAACCAAGACGCAGAAGTAACCTAAATGTCTGTTGACAAAGGAGCGGATAAAGACGTGACGCATATATACAATGGAATACGACTCAGTCATTAAAATCATGAAGCAATGCCGTTCACAGCAACATAGATGAGCCGAGCTGCTGCTGCTGAGTCGCTTCAGTCGTGTCCGACTCTTCGAGACCCCATAGACGGCAGCCCACCAGGCTCCCCCGTCCCTGGGATTCTCCAGGCAAGAACACTGGAGTGGGTTGCTGTTTCCTTCTCCAATATGAGCCTAGAGATTATCATATTGAGTTAAGTAAGTCACATAGAGAAAGAAAAATATTATAGGATATCATTTATATGTCAATATAAGCTAAAAATGATACAAACTTATTTACAAAACAGAAACTGACTTAGCAAACCTATGGTCACTAGAAGGGAAGGGTAGGGGAAGGAATAATTCGGGAGTTTGGGATCAACAGGTGCACACTGCTATATTTAAAATAGAAAACCAACAAAGGCCTATTGTATGACACAGAGAACCTGCTCAGTATTATGTAACAAACTAGATGGGAAAAGAATTTGAGAATGGATTATGAAAGTGAAAGTGAAGTCGCTCAGTCGTGTCCGACTCTTTGCAATCCCATGGACTGTAGCCTACCAGGATTCTCCATCCAAGGGATTTTCCAGGCAAGAGTACTGGACTGGGTTGCCATTTCCCTCTCCAGGAGGTCCTCCAAACCCAGGGATTGAACCCGGGTCTCCCACATTGTAGGCAGGTGCTTTACCATCTGAGTCACCAGGGACGTCTCATGTATATATATAACTAAAGATACATGTATATATATGACTAAGTCACTTTGCTGTATACATGAAACTATTACAACATTGTTAATCAACTATATTCCAATATAAAATAAAAAGTTAAAGAAAAACAAAATGACAAGGCTGGAAGGCAAAGCAGTGATTCCAGGAAGACTTCCTGGAAGAGGTGAGCTCTTAAAAGAGATGACAGTTGAGAGACAAATGTGTGGGAAAGAATGGGTGCTAAAGCCAAGAAAAGGGTAGAAGCAGAACGAAGAACCCAGAACCCCATGGCTGAAACCTCAACACAAGGAACCCAACTCAAGGATGAGTATCCTTCAGAGATGATGGGTGGGGAGGGCAGAGGATGTTTATCCCTGGCTGTAAGCAAAGGTCTGACAGATCTCCCCCACAACCTTCATTGTAACCCATGTCAAAACAACCGAGCTGTCCATTAATGTTACCCAGAGTCCCCATGACACCAGATTCATAGGTACCTGTATACCTGGCACACCGAAGGCTGATGTCGCCCAAGAGTTCCACCTAGTAGGAAGTGAAGAAACCCTTCTGCCTAATTTTAGAACTTTGACCTCAAACTCATCACCACTTTTGCTTGTGGATGAGCTGGGTGAAGCAGAGTTGAATGATGGGAGACTGCATTATCCTAAGTGATGGACAATATATCTGTTTTTTTTTTTAACTTGAGTGCACATTAGATCACATTCAAATCACTTTATATTTTCAGAATATACAGCCACTGGTGGCATCTGGAGGTGGAAGAGAACACGTGTCACCCTTGAGCAGAAGCGAATGAGAAAGACACATTTCTCAAAAGGGTGGAGGCTCTTCTCACCTAGATATTATACTGACATGGGCCTCTCGAGTCTCCTGATCTACTTACCTTGCTGACAGCATCGCAAGCAATTATTTTAATGTGAGACTTCAAAATGACAATCAAGATTACTTGAGGATGACCTCCACCAGGGAAGGCATTACATACAGACTGCAGTCAATAGGTAATGTCACATAGTTTTATCTACACACGCTGACACACACATAAGCTAGGAGCATCTGAAATGCATTTCTGCTGTTATCAAGCCTATGGAGGCATGAGAAATAGCTCCCCTCCCCCAGCAGACGCCAGGTACTCCTCTTACGTTTGTGTCCAGATCTGCAAATCCCAGTAAACCATCTCTGTTTTGTATATCCCACTCCACTAGTTGAGTGAGGTCAAGCGGACCTTAGGAAGCATCACTACAAACAAAGCTAGTAGAGGTGATGGAATTCCAGTTGAGCTATTTCAAAACCTGAAAGATGCTGCTGCTAAGCTGTTTAACTCAATATGCCAGCAAATTTGGAAAACCTAGCAGTGGTCACAGGACTGAAAATGGTCAGTTTTCATTCCAATCCCAAAGAAAGGCAATGCCAAAGAATGTTCAAACTTCCGCACAATTGCACTCATCTCACGTGGCGCGTAGACACACAGCCTCATCTCCGCCGCTGTCATCACGGGGCACCTCCCTGTGTGTCTGCGTCGCTGCTGCTCCCCTCATGGGGGCCCCGGTCCCCTTGGACGAGGACCCATCCTAGGCCACTATGAGTGACCTCATCTTGACTAATTATGTCTGCGAAGATCCCACTTCCGAACCAAGACACATATGAGGTAGCAAGGCTTAAGACTCCGACATATCTTTTTTTTCCGGGGAAAATACAACCCATAGCGGTCACGTGAATGGAATGGTCCTCAGTAACTATTTACAGAGACCCACTTCCTGCTGTTTCTAAAGGATGCTCTGATCTAAGGTGACCCCTGAGCTGCCGAGGTACTCCGCCCACAAGTCATTGCCTCAGCTGCTTGATGCTAGAAGGTGGCTGTCTTTTGTCCTTTACTGTCCTGTGACAAAGGGTGGCGTTCTATGTTTCCCATGCATGCAAGCTAGGGCTTTTGGCAGAAAAAGAATAATTCTTGACTGAGTTTGTTTGAATCTCCCTGAAGAAGGGCCTTCAAATTTAGCAAAACAACCAAAAAAAAAATTAAGCTTGAATTTCAGATAAACAATGAATTATTTTTTAGTACAGGAAGACTTCCTGGAAGAGGTGAGCTCTTAAAAGAGATGACAGTTGAGAGACAAATGTGTGGGAAAGAATGGGTGCTAAAGCCAAGAAAAGGGTAGAAGCAGAACTGAAGAACCCAGAACCCCATGGCTGAAACCTCAACACAAGGAACCCAACTCAAGGATGAGTATCCTTCAGAGATGATGGGTGGGGAGGGCAGAGGATGTTTATCCCTGGCTGTAAGCAAAGGTCTGACAGATCTCCCCCACAACCTTCATTGTAACCCATGTCAAAACAACCGAGCTGTCCATTAATGTTACCCAGAGTCCCCATGACACCAGATTCATAGGTACCTGTATACCTGGCACACCGAAGGCTGATGTCGCCCAAGAGTTCCACCTAGTAGGAAGTGAAGAAACCCTTCTGCCTAATTTTAGAACTTTGACCTCAAACTCATCACCACTTTTGCTTGTGGATGAGCTGGGTGAAGCAGAGTTGAATGATGGGAGACTGCATTATCCTAAGTGATGGACAATATATCTGTTTTTTTTTTTAACTTGAGTGCACATTAGATCACATTCAAATCACTTTATATTTTCAGAATATACAGCCACTGGTGGCATCTGGAGGTGGAAGAGAACACGTGTCACCCTTGAGCAGAAGCGAATGAGAAAGACACATTTCTCAAAAGGGTGGAGGCTCTTCTCACCTAGATATTATACTGACATGGGCCTCTCGAGTCTCCTGATCTACTTACCTTGCTGACAGCATCGCAAGCAATTATTTTAATGTGAGACTTCAAAATGACAATCAAGATTACTTGAGGATGACCTCCACCAGGGAAGGCATTACATACAGACTGCAGTCAATAGGTAATGTCACATAGTTTTATCTACACACGCTGACACACACATAAGCTAGGAGCATCTGAAATGCATTTCTGCTGTTATCAAGCCTATGGAGGCATGAGAAATAGCTCCCCTCCCCCAGCAGACGCCAGGTACTCCTCTTACGTTTGTGTCCAGATCTGCAAATCCCAGTAAACCATCTCTGTTTTGTATATCCCACTCCACTAGTTGAGTGAGGTCAAGCGGACCTTAGGAAGCATCACTACAAACAAAGCTAGTAGAGGTGATGGAATTCCAGTTGAGCTATTTCAAAACCTGAAAGATGCTGCTGCTAAGCTGTTTAACTCAATATGCCAGCAAATTTGGAAAACCTAGCAGTGGTCACAGGACTGAAAATGGTCAGTTTTCATTCCAATCCCAAAGAAAGGCAATGCCAAAGAATGTTCAAACTTCCGCACAATTGCACTCATCTCACGTGGCGCGTAGACACACAGCCTCATCTCCGCCGCTGTCATCACGGGGCACCTCCCTGTGTGTCTGCGTCGCTGCTGCTCCCCTCATGGGGGCCCCGGTCCCCTTGGACGAGGACCCATCCTAGGCCACTATGAGTGACCTCATCTTGACTAATTATGTCTGCGAAGATCCCACTTCCGAACCAAGACACATATGAGGTAGCAAGGCTTAAGACTCCGACATATCTTTTTTTTCCGGGGAAAATACAACCCATAGCGGTCACGTGAATGGAATGGTCCTCAGTAACTATTTACAGAGACCCACTTCCTGCTGTTTCTAAAGGATGCTCTGATCTAAGGTGACCCCTGAGCTGCCGAGGTACTCCGCCCACAAGTCATTGCCTCAGCTGCTTGATGCTAGAAGGTGGCTGTCTTTTGTCCTTTACTGTCCTGTGACAAAGGGTGGCGTTCTATGTTTCCCATGCATGCAAGCTAGGGCTTTTGGCAGAAAAAGAATAATTCTTGACTGAGTTTGTTTGAATCTCCCTGAAGAAGGGCCTTCAAATTTAGCAAAACAACCAAAAAAAAAATTAAGCTTGAATTTCAGATAAACAATGAATTATTTTTTAGTGTAAGTATATTCCAAGCAATTCTTAGAACATGTATGTGAACTCATTCATGTCTTACTCTTTGCGACCTCATGGACTGTAGCCCACCAGGCTCCTCTGTCCATGGGATTTCCCAGGCAAGGATGCTGGAGTGGGTTGCCATTTCCTCCTCCAGGGGATCTTCTTGACCCAGGGATCCAAGCCGAATCTTTTGCATCAGCAGGTGGATTCTTTACTAGTGAGCCACCTGGGAAGCTCTATATTCAAAGCACATTTATAGGAAGAAAACAATGAAATTTCAAGGTGACTGGGTGTTTCGTATTTATGCCATCACCACCCCGTCACGAGACAATCGGTGATACGGGTCAGGCGATCATTCCCACTCAGTCCCCTGTCTTCTCTCCAACTTCTGTGCAGCCTGGGGCAGGGGTGCTATAAGATATGAGGAGTGACAAAGGGAACCACGTGGAATTTAAAATCTGTAGCAAAGAGTCCCCAGAGTAAGTAGCTCATGTGGGCATTTCCAGCTTCACATAAAATCATTTCAGAATGATGGTTTCCAAAGTTGAGTTTCATTTCCAAATCATCCTGACAACTCTCCAAGGACTCGCCAAGACGATCCTCCTCCTCCTCAAGCCCTTTCTTCCCATCCATACCTGATTGCAATGATGCTCTTGGTTTGAGGGGGGGCCTTTCTCCTCTCCTGCCCCAACAGTCAAGGCAGCTGGAGCTGGATTCCCAGCAGCAACGTGAATCAGGAGCCGGCCCGAGAAGAACCAGCTGGCCTGCTTGCCCCTCGCCCTCTCTGCCATCTCCAGTCTCTCCACCTTCCTGGCCTCTGCTGATGGCTCCTCTGGACACATTCGGGGTTCCCTATCAAGCGGCAAGCAGGAGAGCCTGCTTTGGATCACTAATCCCCCCTGTGAGATCTCTGCCCCACTGCTGCCTCGTCTTAAAAATGAGAATAGAAACATCCCTTTAAAATCAGGCTTTTTTAGCCGTGGGAAAGCATATAATTTTCGAAGACCGCTGGCCTAGAATCTGATTGCTAATTTCCAGGGTAACCCACTCAATGGACACAAATCTGAGCAAACTCTGGGAGAGGTGAAGGACAGGGAAGCCTGGTGTGCTGCCTGGGGTCGCAAAGAGCTGGACATCACTTAGCGACTGAACAACAAAGAACAACTGTATCTATTCCTGATTTTCCTGTCTCTGCAGGCCATACCCACCCGTTGCTCCACAGCTGTCCTCCTCTGTTCAGAGAACTAAGCGCTGAGCTCTCCTGGGAAGGTGTTGACCCCTGGACTGGCAGGTGCCCTTTTGTTCCCACCGGAGCGTCACTGGTAGCTGGGAGTCCAACAGCTCTCCTTACACACTTCTGTTCACAGAGAAGCTTTGCATCTCCTCTGACTTTTTGCAGGAATGTCCCAAAGCACAGAGAAGACTGTTGGTGCCCAGACCATGGATGGACTTCCCAGATGGCTCAGTAGTAAAGAATCCGCCTGCCCATGCAGGAGTTGTAGGTTGATCCTGGGGTCAGGAAAATCCCCTGGAGAAAGGCATGGCTACCCAGTCCAGTATTCTTGCCTGGAGAATTCCACGGACAGAGGAGCCTGGTAGACTACAGTCCATGGGGTTGCAGAGAGTCGGACACGACTGAGCGACTGAACAGTAACAAAGACTGTGGACGCAGTACAGGTACCGTCTAGGGGCCCAAATCTGTATTTGGGCGGAAGAGATGGCGGGGGAAGGGGCTGGGTGAGCACTCAGAGGCAGTGCCCACGAGACAGGTAGGTCTGCTCACACAGTCCACCAGGTGAGTGAGCCTGTCTTGCTCTGTCGAACAGACATCCTCGGAGACGGGAAACAGGGTCCTATGGTCGGTTGCCTGGAGCTAGCTGAGCTTGGAAGCAGAGGCCTGGCTCTCCACCCCCAGCAGAACTGGAGGGTCGTTATCTGAGCTCCTTGCTGTGACCTCCTGACAGTTTCTCTAGCCATCACTCCCCTCTCGGGATTCCTGGTCCCTCTAACAAAAACAACAACAACCAAAAATGTGATTAAGGCGATAAGTAAGAAGTGAAAGATTTTTCTTTCTCAACTGGAAAATTCGTGTCATCATCTCTGCCGTGAGCCTGGACAGGCTATTGGATGGCTGAGTAGTTATCTCTTTCAACAGAATCCCATGGTGGTCTCTGCCCTCTGGGTGCTAGACTGATAGACTGGTGATGACGGGAGAGCAAAACGGCCAGATGATAAGCACCAGACTAGTGTCTGCAGGCGATCTGTTTGCTCACATCAGGGTTACATGTCTGTTCATGTCCTGGTCCAAAAAAATTCCCACACCGAGGCTCAGAGGGAGGGGGCATTGGCAGGACCCGGGTGGCTACCCATCCACCCCAGAATGGTTTATTATTATTCACTGTTCTCAGCTGCACTGGGTCTTTGATGTGGCACCCGGGCCTCTCCTGTTGCAGCACGTGGGGCTCTAGAGCCCCTGGGCTCAGCAGCTGTGCCAGCTTAGTTGCTCCTCGGCACGTAGCATCTTAGTTCCCTGACCAGGGACTGAACTCAAGTCCCCTGCATTGGAAGGTGGATTCTTAACCACTGGACCACCAGGGACGTTCCTCTCCTGAATTTCCTGATCCAGGCTATGGGAGTCTGGTCCTTTCTAGGGAGGATTTCTATGGAACAAAAACGCACAGAGACTCATTGTTGGGTTATCTGCCCTCTTTGCATTTTCTAAGACATCTTTGCATCAGGCTGTACCCAGAAGGACATTTTCTGATGATTATTCCTCTTGACTTCTTTCCTCCAAATCCACTGCTTTGAACTGCTGTTTCATTGACTGCTCCTGAACCATTGGAGAAAGATCCCTTTGGTGAGAGCTCTGCCAGTGAGAGACATGGAGCTGGAAACAAGGAGCTGGGTCCTTGGTCTTTGCAGGAACAGCTGCAGAGAAAGAACATGACCCACATATCTCCTGGGGTCCCCTGGAAACAGAGGTGCTCTGTCTGCAAAAAATTTGCCAAAAGACTGGTGGGAACAGCACTGTGGAAACTGAAGTTTAGGGCCCACCAAGCCCGTCCTTAGGCAGAAAGTGAAGAGGAGCTAAAGAGCCTCTTGATGAAAGTGAAAGAGGAGAGCGAAAAAGTTGGCTTAAAGCTCAACATTCAGAAAACGAAGATCGTGGCATCTGGTCCCATCACTTCATGAGGGGGAAACAGTGGAAACGGTGTCAGACTTTATCTTTTTGGGCTCCAAAATCACTGCAGATGGTGACTGCAGCCAGGAAATTAAAAGACAGTTACTCCTTGGAAAGAAAAATATGACCAACCTAGATAGCATTTTGAAAAGCAGAGACATTACTTTGCTAACAAAGGTCCATCTAGTCAAGGCTATGGTTTTTCCAGTGGTCATGTATGGATCTGAGAGTTGGACTATAAAGAAAGCTGAGTGCCGAAGAATTGATGCTTTTGAATTGTGGTGTTGGAGAAGACTCTTAAGAGTCCCTTGGACTGTAAGGAGATCCAACCAGTCCATTCTAAAGGAGATCAGCCCTGGGTGTTCTTTGGAAGGAATGATGCTAAAGCTGAAACTCCAGTACTTTGGCCACCTCATGCGAAGAGTTGACTCATTGGAAAAGACCCTGATGCTGGGAGGGATTGGGGGCAGGAGGAGAAGGGGATGACAGAGGATGAGATGGCTGGATGGCATTGCCAACTTGATGGATGTGAGTCTGAGAGAACTCCGGGAGTTGGTGATGGACAGGGAGGCCTGGCGTGCTGCGATTCATGGAGTCGCAAAGAGTTGGACACGACTGAGTGACTGAACTGAACTGAACTGAACTGAAGCCCGTCCTCAGGTGCTCAGTCATGCCGGGCAAGAATACTAGAATGGGTTGCCATTTCCTTCTCCAGGGGATCTTTCCAGCCCCCGTGGCTCAGAGAGTAAAGAATCCGCCTGAAATGCAGGAGACACAGGAGATGCACAAAGATCCCCAGGAGGAGGGCATAGCCACCCGCTCCAGGATTCTTGCCTGGAACATCTCAGGAACAGAGGAGCCTGGAGGGCTCCAGTCCATGAGGGCGAAGGGTCCGGCAGGACTGAGCGACTAGGCAGAAGCTCATCCTAGCTGTGCGTGCACCAGACCTCGTGGGAGAGAGAGCCGTCTCCCCGGAAGGGGTGGCCTGTCTGACTTCACCGGTGTTCTTCACCCAGCAGCCAGTCAATGCCCCGACGGACTGATGCAGGGGTCTTCAGAGGACCCCACCCCGTTCCCACCTCCCCACACGGAAAACTCCTTGCCGGTGTGTGAGAATGTGTGCACAGGCGTGTGTGTGTTTAAGAAAAGCGGCCTGAAGCGTTGGTCACAGTCTTCAGGAATCGAATGCGGCTTTGAGCCTCTCGCTGCGGAGCCAGCCCGCGTGGAGCGGAGGCCGGGAGCAGCGCGCGCAGGCTGGCACGCCGCCCACCCAAACGCGGCCCCGAGGCGGGGGCACGCGGGCGTTTCATGTCTCCGTGTTTGTTTTGTCTTCCACCAAGAATGTAGACGCAGAAGGGGAAAGAATCTGAGACCAGAAAGTCTGATTATTACCTGAAAAAGAGGGTCAGTGGGACTGACTAAAGCCATTGAAATGCTTTGAAGATTAATAGGCCCATATAAACATTAACTTGTTACGAGGTTTCTCGGAGGACATTAAACAGAGCGCAGAAGGCTTGCATATAAAACTCCGCATGGAGTCCTCGACCATAATTAACGTCTGCTGGGTCTACTTGACGCCACTCCAGCTCGGGGAGGGCGTGATGAGGGGGCGGCCAGCCCTCTTTCTTTCAGATGAGAAAGTGGACTCGGGGGTTTCTAAGTCCTTCTAAAACCGTCACTGCCTGGGAGGCAAGAACCCCAGTGAGGAGTTAGTGGCAGTCCCCAGAAGGTGGGGTGAGCAGAGCCCCTTCTGGAAACACCGCTGTCCGTTTACCGCTCAGCCGGAACAAAGAAGGAGATTTTGCCATTTGCAGCAACAGGGGTGGGTGGACTTGGGGGGCATTATGCTAAATAAAATGTCAGTTAAAGACAAACACTATACGCTATCACATATATGTGGAATCTGAAAAATATAACGTACATGAGCAATACAAAAAAAAGAAGCGGACTCAGATGCACAGAACAAATGCGTGATTACCAGTGGGGGAGGGAAATGGGGCGACACAGAGGGGCGTGCACGCTCAGACTCTCTGTCATCTGACTCTGCGACCCCATGGACTACAGCTTGCCAGGCTCCTCTGTCCATGGATCTCCCAGGCTAGAGTACTGAAGCAGATTGCCATTTCCTCCTCTGGGGAATCTTCTCGATCCAGGGACTGAACCCCTCTCCTGCGTCTCCTGAGTTGGCAGGTAGATTCTTTCCCACTGAGCCACCTGGGGAAAAAAGGGGTTACTATGGGATTTTATGATATCATGTGTGTGAAACATTTGAAAACTGTAAAGCTCTACAGAATGTAAAGAATCTTTCTGCCAGTCAAAAAGAATAATAAATAAAGTTGTTCACCATCAACAGCAGCAGGCTCGCTCGCTCCCGTCTGCTTTAATGAGGACGAAGCTCAAGATGTCTCAGTAACCACGGTCCTTTCAAATGGACTCATCATCTGGGAAATCCTACCCGCCCCCCGCCTTGCAGTCAGGGTGCTTCTGGCAGGAACACACCTCACCCTGATGGAAAGCATCTGAGCTCAGAAATCTTCTTGGGGAAATAAAAAGTAAACCCGTGATCGGAATCTTACGTGAGCCTCAGTTTCAGCACCCAGGAGGCAGCACAGCCTAACTGTGGTCAGAGGGGCCCCAGGAGCCAGAAGCCACAGCCTTCACAGCGTCTTCTCACATCTCTTGGATGCTGGCCCAGAGTGTGGCCATCTGTGGAGGCAGCTCGGCCTTGAAACCAGTTGGGGAACAAGGGGACAAGGTGATGGAAAGGATAGCGGCTGTTAGGAAGTTTTAGGTGACGTGTACCTACTCTCTGGAGGTGTGCAAACGCTGCGTGGATGAGGCAGACAGTGTGTGCCTTCTGTGTGCTCAGCTGCCCACCAGTGATGGAGCCCACATCCCCTGCACTGGCAGGCGGAGTCTATACCCCTGCGCCACCGGGGCAGCCCCTAGCGTGCCCCTTAATTGCTGCCGTGTAGCAGTGTCCCCTGCGGAGGATCCATACGCGGGGGCCCTAAACCCTTGCAACCTCAGACTCGACTATATTTGGAGGTTGGGTCTCTGCAACAGTCACTGAAGCAAATGAGGCCCCTAGGCCGGGCCCTGACCCGGCCTGACAGTGCCCGCACAAGAAGAGGACATCTGGACCCCGACAGACACGCTGGGGAGGCTTGGACACAGAGGGAAAGCCTGTCAGGAATGGGAGAAGGCGGCCGCCTGCAAGCAGAGTGAGAGGCCTCAGGAGACTCGAGCCCCGTCAGCACCTGGACATTCAGCCTCCCGAGTTATGAGCAAACAGATTCTAGTGAAGTCACTCACCCCGGGTATTTGATGGTGGCAGCCCCAGCTGACTAATACAGCTACCATGAGAGAGTCAGAGGCAACAGGCTTCCCTGCGTGGGATGCCTTGGCCCCAAACTGCCCCCTTGGGGTCCTGGAGGCCCTGCCCCAACCCCTTGTTCCCAAGCACAGCTTAAGCTCACAGCTCCATGGTTCCAGGAGTCCAGTGGGCAGGACAAGGCAGTGAGGAGAGTCCTCACCTAAGGTGTCACCTCCTCCAGGCAGCCTTCCCTGACTGCTGCCTCTTCCCCTGGGTTGGCCTCCTGCCTCCATCTTCCAGCCTCTCAAACAACCCCAGGGTCCCACATCATGGACCACTTCTGGAGCCATCTGGTCCTTCTGATTCCCCCAGTCCAGCCCCGGGAAGGCCCAGTCCTGTGTCTTTTTCTAATCCCTGCATCTCAGCACCTCACTCAGCACCTGGCATTGAGTGCCCAGGGCTCTTTACTCCCATAGCTACCAACTGACCGTGACATGCAGATCCTGGGGAGAAAGCAGTGTGACACACGCAGGCCAGTTCCTGCAGACCTCACATATTGGGGGGGAGGGAGGAGAGGAGGCTGACCCATCTGGTCATGAGGCTCCCAGGAGCACAGGACCAGGCCCCTGATCTGTTTAGGAGGCCAAGGATGAGACCTCCCAGGGACGGCCCCCACGGAAGCCACAAGTACTGGAGAATTAGAACACAGCAAGGCTGGGGGAGGGAAGGGTGTATCAGCAAAAGGGAACGGCATGTGTGATGGCCCAGAGGTGAGTGAGTGCCGTGCCAGTGGCTGGGAGACGCTCAGGCTGGCTGCAGGGAAAGCTCTGGGAGCGGGAGACTGGAGACGCAGCCTGGATGGGCCTGGAGAGGCCAGTAAGGCCAGACTTCGGCACCTTTGTCAGCCAGGGTCGGGGCTGAGAGAAGCTACTGAGAAGGGAATGGACATGGAGGAGCAGCCCCTGAGGGATTTCTGAGCCCGGTCCATAGCATTCTGCCCTGAAGAACATCCACGGAGGCCAAGGATCGACTTTCCCAGGCTCTCCACCATCCTGGCTGAGGCTCGAGCAGCACACAGCCTGGCAAAGCCCCGCTTTGGGGCTCTTCGCAGAGGTGGGGGTCCCGAGGCAGGGCCCACAGGCTGACAGTGACCCTCCGTGCTTGTGGTCAGGCTAGGAAGGGCAGCGATCTGACCCAGGGTACAAAGCCCTGTCTCCTCCTCTCTGGGGCCTCTTTCTAGTCCCTTCTCTCCACCTCCCCGAAATAAGAGGCTCGGATGGGAATATTAATCATGTCAGCAGTCGGACACCAGCTCTGTGCTCTGAACGAAAGAAGCGCTAGGGGCCTGGGGCACTTGATGAAAAGAGGCCAATCTGATCTCTGCTCTGGGAGGACTCTGGCCTGCAGCCCGTGGGGGCGAAGACAAGCTTCTGCCCAAGTGACAAGTAACAGCACAATCTGGTTCCCAGTATGAACAATCTAGCTGGCTTTCTGGAAAGAAAAATATCACACTGATAGACTGTGCTTGTCTGCAAAGAACAGCCAGTCAGAGCAGGTAAGTCATTCCAGAGTCAGGCGGAGCAGGGACAAGGAGACCGGAAGATTTCCAAACAAAAGAAGGAAACGGCCAGGATAAGGTTTGGGATGCTCAGCTATAAAATAGAGGAAGCAGTTGTTTCCAAACGGCTCTTGAGCCTGCATTTCCCCCGTGTTGTAAGAACTCCAGTTTGTCCCCACCTTCTAGTCTGTGGCTGTTGTCAGGGGCAGAGACACAGTCTAAAGGGTTCTGTGTGTGCTGATGCCATCTCTCCTGCAATTTCATCAACAGCAACACATTTTGCAGATATCTTGACATCAAAACTAAATGGTTGGCTTTAGGAATTTTTTTTAACCAAATGATGTAAAAATATTGAAATAACATGCTAAGGATTATTTAGAATTCTCCTGGGATGCTAAAGAGAGGAAGGGAAATTTTTCTATAATAAAATTATTCCACAAAGACACAGGTTAAATCCCTACCTAGGTCAGGAAGATCCCCTGGAGGAGGGCACAACAACCCACTCCACTATTCTTTCCTGGAGAATTCCATGGACAAAGGAGCCTGGCGGGCTATAGTTCATAGGGTCTCAAAGAGTTAGACATGACCGAGGTGACTTAGCACACACACATTATACAAAAGAGTTAAAACACTTTGGCAAAATTAGCATGATGGCGTGTGTGCGGCAGAAAGGGAGGAGGAACTAAAGAGCCTCTTAATGAGGTTGAAAGAGAGAAGTGAAAAAGCTGGCTTGAAACAACATTCAAAAAACTAAGATCACAGCAGCTATCACTTCACAGCAAATAGAAGGGGGAGAAGTGGAAGCAGAAACAAATTTTATTTTCTTGGGCTCTAAAATCACTGTGGAATGTGACTGCTCCCATGAAATGTAAGACGCTTGCTCCTTGAAAGGAAAGCTGAGACAAACTGAGAAAGCAAATTAAACAGCAGAGATTTTACTTTGCCAACAAAGATCCATCTAGTCAATGCTGTGGTTTTTCTAGTAGTCACGTAAGGATTTAAGAGCCGGACCATAAAGAAGGCTGAGCACCAAATAACAGATACTTTTGAACTGTGGTGCTGGAGAAGACTCTTGAGAGTCCCTTGGACTGCAAGGAGATCAAACCAGTCATCCGGCAGGAAATCAACCCTGATTATTCATTGGAAGGACTGATGCTGAAGCTGAAACTCCAACACTTTGGCCACCTGATGCAAAAAGCAAACTCACTGGAAAAACTCTGATTTTGGGAAAGATTGAGGGCAGGAGAAGGGGGTGACAGGGGATGAGATCATTGGATGGCATCATCAACTCAATGAACATAAGCTTGAGCAAAATCAAGGAGTCAGTGGAGGATAGGAGCCTGGTGTACTGCAGTCCATGGTGTCGCAGAGTTGGACACGGCTTAGTGGCTGAACAACAACAGCAAATTTTCCATGTAGTGAGACGGTGAACTAGCTGTTGCTTGACTCAGTTGGTGGGTCAATCCATCAAGGCACTCAACAAATATTTGTTCACTGGTTGAGTGAATGAAAGAATGAATTCAAGGGCCAGGAATTGCATAACCAAATTCACATAATAAGGAACCCTCATAATAAGCAGCACATAATAAGTTGCACAATGTCTTGTTGACACCCTAAATTCTGAAACGCGGATCATTCTGCACTCTCTTCTCTTTATTTCCTTTTCTCAGTTTCCAAGAAGTAAGACATGACATTGTTGAAAGCAAATAACCCTGGCAGCCTGCCTTTGCATACATTCTTCTTCTGTGCTTTTCTCTCTGAGTTTCGGTTCTCGGCCTCTGCTCATCCCCAGATCATGTCCAGACAGACACAGGCTCCAACTGCCCAGAAAGAGTCCACCGATCCAGCCGTCCACAGCATGCCAGGGACCGGGGCAGCCCTGCTGCCTTCTCCAAAAAGCCTGTCATTCTACTTTAATAGCTGACTGTGCTCATTCAAGCGGCCTCGCTCACACACACACACACGTGCACAAGTAGGCACGAGCATGCACACACGTGAACACCCCACTCACACACACGCACACACCTGCACACACGGTCCCCATTTGTAGTCCGTGGTCCTCACCTCAGAGAGAGTATGAGCAGAGTCTGAGGACCTCCCCACGAGAGCCCTCAATATTTCTCCCTAATCTGGAGCCTTCCCACTGCCTGCGCAGGGCAGCCACCCACGCATTCTGAAGAAATGGGCTCCAACTTGTCATCCCCATTCCCTGACCCTGGGTCGGTCCTGATTCTCCCTGTGATGAAGTATAGGCATGCGGAAGATCGCCAACATGCATGCAGGTCCTGTCCTGAGACCTGGAGGGCTGTGTCTCAGATGAGCAAAAGATCCCCAAGAGGTGTCCGAGGAAATATGTGTATTTGCACAGAGAGAACTTGCACTCTGGATGACTCGGGGGGTTCTTTCTTCTTCCAGAAAAAAAAAAAAAAATCCCAGATGACTTATTCATCGCAAGGGCCAAATGCCAGTATCCTGACGATTGATAGGGTTAGATCACGCCACGTGAAGAGGAAGGAAATCTGTCAGCCTTTAGGCACGTGTTCCCTCTGTCCTTCCCTCTGTCTCTCTGTGTCTCAGTGTCTCTATCTCTCTCTCACACACACCGCTGCGTGTCTGATTCACTCACACACCAGCCTCCTCCCACCTCCTGCTGCCTCCCTTGGACCAGCCCAGCCACAGCTGACACTATGAGATGATGAAGTGTTAACACTTAGAACACCTCCCCTCACCACCTACCGCAGCCCAGACTCCAGCTCCCAGGGGGTGTGGAGAGTCTCCCGCACGTGGCTGAGCACGAGGCTGTGATGAGAGGACTGGGGGGTTCAGAGGGCCAGCAGAGACATGGGAGAGGCCGCGGTTGGCATGGCTCTGGAGCCCCTGACTCCCACCCTTGGGTTGCCATGTCACTCATCAGACGGGGACGAGAGGAGATGCTGGTCTGCAGAGGCCACGACCGATGAGTGCAGTTCAGGCCTTCGGGGCTAAGAGATTAGAAAGATGATGTAGAAAAACTTTCATTCAACAAACATTTGTCCCAGCAGAGCCCTTTCTCTTTTTAAATTTAAATTTATTGATCTTTAATCAGAGGCTTGTTGCCTTATAGTACAGTGCTGGTTTCTGCCATGCATCAGCGTGAATCAGCCTCTTTCTTTATATCAGGTCACCCTGGGGCTTCTGCACTGGCTGAAAGAGACAGAAATGACACCTTTATGGAGTTGACTCAGGGAGGAAGGTGGCTTTGGAACAAAGGACAAGATAAATAAAACATATTGTGTCTCAGAAGGTAACGAAGGCTAGAGAGAAAAATCAAGCAAGGGAAGGGGGACGGTGTTGAGGGCCCTTGTAAAGTCAGGCATCGTCTTAGCTCAGGCTGCCGGAGCGAAGTTCCACAGTCCAGGCTGATTCAAAAACAGAACTTCATTGTCTCAGTTCCAGAGGCTGGAAATCCAAGAACAAAGTGCAGGCAGGGCCTGTGCCTTCGGAGGCCTCTTGGCTCCTAGACGGTCCTCTTCTCCTCATATCCTCCTGTGTGTGCCTGAGTCCTAATCTCTTCTGATAAGGATGCCAGTCAGATGGGCTTAGGGCCCACGATAGTGACCTCATTTCACCTTATCTCTTTAAAGACCTGGTCTTCACTTCAGGTCACATCCTGAGGTGCTGAGGGTTAGGGGTTCACTGTATGGGTTGGGGGGACGGAATTCAGCCTGTGCCAGGCAGGGCGGGGGCGGGATGCCTCTGCTCGCCCCTGTGGATCCACTCTCCACGTTCACCCTCCCTGCACTCTGCCCCAGGACCCTGGGGCATGAGATGCATCAGAGTCCCCACCAGCCAGCTTCTGTAAGCTCACAGGGAGCAGGGCGCTGAGGTATTTATTTGCACACACACCCCCACTCCCCTCCCTGCTGGTTGCTTCCGAGATGCGCTTCCTTGAGCTCCCTCTCCAGGCCCTGTCGATGATAAAACTGCTTCCTCACTTTTATCCTCCAGAGCAAGGTCAGCAGGGGTTCCCCACTACTGCTGGCCCTGAGGAGTTTCACCCCCCTGCCCCTAAATTGGTAAGTGGTGCCCCTATTAAATTCTTCTCAAATTACCCCACTCCAGGAGGCTGTGCTACCAAACCAGCGGGTCAGGACAGGCTTCCCCGAGAGTCAGAGGACTAAAAACAAAAATCAAGAGAAAACAGTGTCCCAGAAGCTAAGACAATTTCAAGGAGCAGCTGTGATCTACGGTGAGAGCTGCAGAGGGTAAGAACCTGGCAAGGGGCGGTGGTTAGGGAAGATCAGGGCCTGGTGGCGCTCGTAAAGAACCCACCTGCCAACACAGAGACATCAGAGACAATGGTTGGATCCCTGGGTGGGGTGCGAACATCCCTGGAGGAGAGCTTGACAACCCACTCCAGTATTCTTGCCTGGAGAATCCCCATGGACAGAGGAGCCTGGCGGGCTACAGTCCCTGGGGTCACAAGAATCGGGCACAGTGCATTGACTGAGCAAAGCACAGCCCAGGGCTCTGCAGCTGCAGTGGCTGGGGCAGTGGAGACAGGATGTTCAGCAAAGCCAAAGAGACTCTTGGTTCAGAAAAAGGGGAATGAAGGGACTTCCCTGGCAGTCCAGTGTTTAAGACTCCATGCTTCTAATGCAGGAGGCTGTGGTTGCTCCCTGGTCAGGGAATTAGATCCCACAGGCCACGTGGTATAGCCCGCTGCCCCCCTCCCAAAAAAAAGGAAAAAGAGAAGTGAATTCCATAGTACGAACACACACCGAAAGCCTTATCTACCCTTGGATCTGCACAAACTGAATGAGTGTTCGTTGCCGGGAGCCCTCAGCCACCCCAGCTCTGCGTGCAGCTCACATACGTGTGTGGGCGTTGCACGTACCTGTGCCTGCGTACAAGCAAAAGAATGAGCTGGCCTTGGGGCCCACACTGCAGAGGTTAATCTTTTAGCAAAGATACATATCTCCCACTTCAAGCTGAACAATAAATATTACTCTAGCTTTGAAGATAAAGCCTTGTTTATTCAAGCTACACCTCTCAGAAGATGTGTTTGTACTACCACTGAACTCACGATACGATCTCTGGATGTTTGCTGCTGACGTGGTGAGAGATCTCCTTTTTCAAATGTCCTTTCTTTCTTGGTAGACTTTTTTCTTTCAGGGAAGCTTAAAAATTTTTTTTATTTTTAATTTAATTTTTATTGGAGTGTAGTTGATTTATAAGCATTGTGTTAGCTTTTGCGATACAGCCAAGTGAAACGGGTATACATATACACATATCTACTCTTCCTTTAGATTCTTTGCCCATATAGGTCATGATGGAGTGTTGAGGAGAGTTCTCTGTGCTTTATTAATTGTTTTATATATATGTATAGTAGTGTGTATATGCTAATCCCAAACTCTCAATTTATCCCTCTCCACTCGTTTCCCCTTGGATAACCCTTAAGTTTGGTTTCTGCGTCTGTGGGTCTGTTTCTAGAGTCCCAGGGCATGTGGTCTAGCAGCCTGAGTCACATGGGCTGGCCAGGAGGACCACCCCGCTGACAGGAGGCACCCGGGGGTGTTGGTGGGAGGCACCAGGGCGTGTCCTGGGGCAGCGGTGGTACAGGTCTTCTGGAGGCCCCTGGGTCCCCTCTGGAAACACCCCGAGTCCCCAGGGGCTGGCTTGGAGAAGGTGACCTGAATACACTCTCAGAGGAAATCAGGGTGATGGGGCAGATCTGACGAGATGAATTTTGGAGCTCCCTGTCAAACACTGCTGCCTGGTGGGAGAGCAACAGGGTCGCCGCGAGGGGCTGTGGCCACGTGTCAGAGAGCACAGTCACCCCTCTGTCCAGCGAGTGGGAGGCCCTGGGAGAGGAGCCTGCGATGTTGGGATGGGTTTGGGCTTGTTAGACGCTCACCAGTGATGCTGGGATGCATTTAGACACTCACTGCTCAGCATGGTGAGGCCAGGGTGGCACAGAGAGCTGGACGGCCGGCAGAGCTGTTTGTGCGTCTCTCCTGAGAGGGGCGTCCTCATCCATCACAGAGTCAGCGGCCCCCACAGCCGCGGGCAGGCCGAGTCTCTGGCCCCAGCCAGACGTCCTGAATCAGAAACCTTGGGTACCGCCCAGACTTCGGGGTTTCCCGAGGAACCCAAGCCCTCCAGGGGGTGTCGATGCCCATCGGGCTGAGAACTACTATTCTATGTTTTCTGCTCCCTGTAGACTCTCATCCTTCCTTCTCCTGTCTGGTCCTGCCCTGTGGCTGACGCCTTGCCCTGGGGCTCCTGGGGGCTTCCCTGCTCCGAATCTCTGAAAGCTGCTCAAGGCCTACAGCCCAGCAGAGAGTCTGGTCCCCTCAGCTGCCCGTGACGTCTTCCCTCTCATCTCTGCCCATTCTGGTCTCCTGTCTCCATGGGTCCCAAACCTCCGGTCCTCTAAGGCGTAGCCTCAGATACTTGAAGCACACCTCCCCTGGAAGACTTTGCAGCCCCCAAGACAAAAATCACCTTCTCCTCCCACGTGCCTGTAAAGCAGGAACCATTCCCCGACTGTGACTTCTTGTGAGCAACATGTAAAATTAGGCAGGTGATGATAGATAGACACCAGGCTTTGAGCAAGGTGATGCTCTAAATCCTTCAAGTGAGGCTTCAGCACCATGTGAACCAAGAAATTCCAAATGTTCAAGCTGGATTTAGAAAAGGCAGAGGAACCAGAGATCAAATTGCCGGCATCCACTGAATCATAAAACAAACAAACAAACAAAAAAACAACAACAGGGAATTCCAGAAAAACTTCTGCTTCATTGGCTACTCTAAAGCATTTGACTGTGTGGATCACAACAAACTGTGGGAAATTCTTAAAGAGATGGGAATACCAGGCCACCTTACCTGTCTCCTGAGAAATCCATATGCAGGTTAAGAAGCTACAGTTAGAACCAGACATGGAACAATTGACTGGTTCAAAATCGGGAAAGGAGTACATCAAGGCCATATACTGTTACCCTGCTTATTTAATTTATATGCAGAGGACATCATGTGAAATGCCAAGGCTGGATGAATCACAAGCTGGAATCAAGATTGCCAGGAGAAATATTAACAACCTCAGATAGGTAGATGATATCACTCTAATGACAGAAAGCAAAGAGGAACTGAAGAGTCTCTTGATGAGGGTGAGAGAGGAGAGTGAAAAAGCTGGCTTGAAATTCAGCATTAAAAAAAGCTAAGATCATGGCATCTGGTCCCATCACTTCATGGCAAATAGAAGGAGAAGAAGTGAAAACAGTGACTGATTTTATTTTCTTGTTCTTCAAAATCGCTGCAGATGGTTACTGCAGCCATGAACTTAAAAGACACTTACTCCTTGGAAGAAAAACTGACAGACCTAGACAGTGTATGAAAAAGCAGAGACATCACTTTGCCAACAAAGGTCCATAGAGTCAAAGCTATGGTTTTTCCTGTAGTCAGATAACATGGATGTGAGAGTTGGACCATAAAGAAGGCTGAGTGCCAAGGAATTGATGCTTTTGAACTGTGGTGCTAGAGAAGACTCTTGAGAGTCCCTTGGGCTACAAAGAGATCAAACCAGTCCATCCTAAAGGAAGTCAACCCTGAATCTTCATTGGAAAGACTGATGCTGAAGCTCAAATACTTTGGCCACTTGATGCAAGGAGCCAACTCTTTGGAAAAGACCCTGATGCTGGAGAAGAAGGGGGCGGCTGAGGATGAGATAGTTGGACGGCATCACTGACTCAGTGGACGTGAATAGTCAACCCTGAATCTTCATTGGAAAGACTGATGCTGAAGCTCAAATACTTTGGCCACTTGATGCAAGGAGCCAACTCTTTGGAAAAGACCCTGATGCTGGAGAAGAAGGGGGCGGCTGAGGATGAGATAGTTGGACGGCATCACTGACTCAGTGGACGTGAATCTGAGCAAACTTCAGGAGATGGTGAAGGACAGGGAAGCCTGGTATACTGCATTTCATGGGGTTGCAAAGAGTGGGACACGACTTAGTGACTGAACACAAACACTGTATGTTGTATTGCCATTTGAATGCATACCTCGCAAATTAATCTTCCCCACCCCACTCTTACAGCCCCCACCTCCCAATCCAGATCCAGACTACCTATTTCCACCAGACAACCACTCTGAGCAACTTGGAATAACTAATCTATAGTCTATTAAAATTTATGCTTAAAAGTGTATCAACTCGAGTTTATGCCATATTGTAGTTATTACATATGTGTATATATATTTCCAGTGGGCAGAACAACACTTCCCCTCCCTCCAAATTATGCCAGTGTTCTAATCCCTGAAAATTGACTGCGACATCACATGGCAAAGGGCCGTGACTGGTGAGCTTGGGTGGGGACAGGGCGGGCATTCTGGATGACCCAGTTTGGCCCAGTCTAACCACAGGAGGCCTTAAAAGCAGAGACTGGGTGCCTGCTGTGGTCACAGAGAGACATAAAGACGAGGGAGAGGAATCGAAGATGGACGGAGGGACCACCAGCCAAGCAGAAACTAGAAACCAGGAAATGCAAGAAGACAGAATTTCCAGGAAGAAACACACGTGGTGCTGAGCTCTCCATATTAGACCAGGGAGGCCTGGGCCAGACCTGAGACCACCAGCCAGTAAGTGAGGAAGCTTCTGTGGTTTGAATCCACTAAATCCGTGGTAAATTGTCACCACAAAGGCAGAACTACTGCGACATTACATTGTGAGTGTGTTTCTGGGTGTGTGTGCGCGTACGCGTGTATCCTTGCTATGCCAGAGGTCTCCAGGAGGGGATGATGTCTGATTAGCCTTTGCGTCCCTTGTAGAACCCAGAAAGGGCCAGCTCACTGTGGCCATTTTATAGGTACTTTTGGAATTCCCCCAACCTGCGAGCAACTTTTCCCTTTATGTTTTCTCACTGTGATAAGTCAGTTAATGTAAAGCATATTATCTTAAGCCACACGTAACTGCACGCTTCAGCGGCACTAAACACATTCACACTGTTGTCCAACTCTCACCACCATCCACCTCCCCAATCTGTCACCTTCCTGAACTGAAACTCTGTCCCCATCACACACAAACTCCCACTGTTCCAGGTTTCTCATATAAGTGGAACCAAACAGTGTGTGGAGTCTAAAAAATAAACAGGTAAACCTATTTGCAAATCAGAAATAGAGACACAGACACGGACACCAAGTCCGGACACCAAGGGGGAAAGGAGACGCAGGATAAATGGGGAGATTGGGATTGACACGCATTCCCTACCATGTATAAAATGAATCACTAATGAGAACCTCCTGTACAGCACAGGGGAGCGAAAAAGGAAGGGACAGTCTGTAAGACGTGTATTAAGTTACCCTAAAAACGCATTTCTGTGATTAAGTTTTAAGTGATACCGAATATTCACTGACCATGGCTCTTCCCAGGTGGCACTAGGGTAAAGAATCCACCTGCTCGTATAGGAGATGTAAGAGCCCCATGTTCGATCCTGGGGTGGGGAAGATCCCCTGGAGGAGGGCGTGGCAATCCACCCAGTGTTCTCGCCTGGAGACTTCCACGGACAGAGGAGCCTGGTGGGCCACAGTTCATGGGGGTCGCAAAGAGGCAGACATGACTGAAGCAACTTAGCACGCAGGCAGACACTGACCGGGGCTAACATTCGTTTCTACGACCAGAAAAATGGGGACGGGATGTAATGAGTGGGGTTGCCAACGTTTCTCAACGGGGAAGAGGCGTTCCAGGAGGAGGCTGTGGCCCACATCACAAGGACAGCCTCTCTGGCATGTAATTATCTCATTAGGTAATGACGCCCTGAAACCCGGGCTGCCGCCAGGGAGAGCCCTGTGCCTCCCACAGGCGGTTAGCAGCAGCAGAGGCTGGGTAGCTGCAGGGCGGCAGAGACAGAGGCAGGGTCCTACCGGGCCCCCGCCAGGCTGAGTCAGTGGTCAGAAGGTTAGGGAGGCAGGTGGTTCATGCCAGGAGGCTGGAGAGGAGCCTGGGGCCGGGAGGGGAGGGTGACACCTGTCTCCAGGGAGGAGACACCTGCTGGGAAGCCCTAATACTCACCTGATGGACAGGACCTGGGGTTCCCTGGCGAGTCACAGCGCCTGGTCATGGACACAGCATCTGACAGCCCAGCCCAAACCAGCCAGGCCAGGATGCCAGGTGACACGGCAGGGCTGATGATCCCGCAGCTGATGGAAATCGGGTCAGGGATCAAGAAACACTAAAACAATAGATACAGAGAAAAGCTCTCGTGCTGATTAGGCCAAGGCGATAAGACGTGTGGGTTGTTCTTTCAGAATCCTCGAAATGTCCGAAACAGCCTTCATCTGATTAACGCGTTAGCACGGGCCAGGCAAGCAGGCAGGCGGCGGCGGCACTTCCATTCTTGAAGGAGGAAGAATAGATAAGGGGCTCTTGCAGATAAAACCTAACTGGCGTTTTCATACATCACGCAATTAACCGTCACTGCAGCCGAGGAGGTGTCTGCCAGGATCGCCTGCTTTACAGAGTACACTGAGTCCTGGGAGGTTCAGAGATTCACCGAGGGCAGAGGTTAAGGACTCAGCCCGGCTCCTGCGGCTGCGGGGTTGCAGGGCTGTGTGTCAGCCTGGCTCCGAGCACCACTACCCCTCCCAATTCCTGGCAAGGCAGGACCCCCCCAGGAAGCTTGAATTCGGGTTTAGGGGAAGGGGGATATTGTGTTCAGAGCCAGGGCTCCGGAAAGCGCACTGCCTGGCTCCTGATTGCTTTTTCCTCTCTCTGCCTCAGTGTCTCCAGCTGTAAAATGGGGATGAAGTCTGTATCTCGGAGGATGTGATATTGGGTCTGTGGCACCAAGCTTGTGCTGGGAGGTCCTTCTGACCTTCTCGTGGTCTCACTCTGGTGCTGAGGAGCTGGTGACCTTGAGCAATCCACTTTCTTTGACCATCCTTCAGGGAGCCCACTGCGCGGCTGGTGAGAACCCGACTTCTGAGAAAGGTGATCCCCGAAGGAAGAGGGAACCAAGTGTCCCAGCCCAGGAAGGTCCCGTGGCTCCCATTCTAATTCCCCAACTTTGGTTTCTCATTCAAAAGGGGGGCTGTTGTGAAAGGATTTCATGGCCCTGCCCCATCTCTCGGCGGCTTCCCGTCAGGAGATAGCATCTGATAGAGGAAGGGGCTGTTTCCTAAAAGCCACAGGTCCCAGGAACACCTGAAGCCTTTCTGGAAGCAAAGGGGATAGGTCGGCGTGGCTCCCTGGGATGGTCACACGCATTTGTCACCCTGTCCCTGTCACTGCAGCGAGGCTTCCCCTGTGGCCCAGTGGTAAAGAATCTGCCTGCCAATGCGGGAGACGCAGGTTCCATCCCTAGGCTGGGAAGAGCCCCTTGAGGAGAAAACAGCAACCCACTCCTGTATTCTTGCCTGGGAAACCCCATGGACAGAGGAGCCGGGCAGGCCGCAGGCCAGGGGGTCGCAAAGAGTCAGACACAACTGACCAGCTGAACAGCAGCAACCTCCTCACTGCAGCGCGGGGCACAGTGGTGTGACCCAGCATGAGTGTGTGTGTATGTGTGTATCTGTGTCTGTGGTGTGTGTGTGTGTGCATCTGATGTCCTGGGAGCAGCCTCCTGCTCGGGAGCACAAATTCACCCTCATTGCAGATGGTCCTGGAGGAGCGAGAATGGGAGCAGCCACGCCCAGGTCAAGTACCACAGCTCAGCTGTTGGCTGGGAACTCACCAAACAGCAGCATCCGTTACCAAGGCAACTGTGGTGTCCGCCAAGGACACAGAAGTCTCACCCCTGCCCTGGCTCACTACCTACCCCCGGCAGCCTCATTTAAGATGCATGCCTGTGAGAGTCGTTAGGCCATTTCTCAGCTGGGGAGACTGAGGCAGCTCAAAGCTGGGTCCCGCTGGAGGCAGAGGTGACACAGCACAGCTCTCAGACCCCCATCAGCCGGGCCTTGGCCTCAGGGGGCCACTACTGAGCCACCGCTTCTGGCAAGAATTCCATCATTGTCTTCTGTGCCGAAGAGTCTCCCCCCACCACTTCCTCCCTCTCCCTAATCTCTTAAACACAAGCAGCTACCACGGCTGGACACAAAGGAAAAGAGCCAGCCCAACTCACCAGACTCTCATCCAGCTTGGGACTCAGCCCAGCCAGGCCTGCGGTCCAACCCCTCGTCCGCACCCGCACCCACAGGGCCCTCGCCTGGAGGAAACCCATGGGGAGGGGCGTGAGGGAGCTTGGGGCCACTGACCAGTCATCACAGGAACGAGCTCTCTCTTAGCATTCAGACACCCCGCTGTGTGAGTAGCTCAGTCGTGTGCGACTCCGCGACCCCGTGGACTGCAGCCCACCAAGGCTCCTCCATCTATAGGGATTCTCCAGGCCAGAATACCAGAGCGGGTAGCCATGCCCTCCTCCAGCGGATTTTCCCAACCCAGGGATCGAACCCTGGTCTCCTGCATTACAGGCAGATTCTTTACCAGCTGAGCCACCGGAGAAGCCTGCTGCTGCTGCTAAGCCACGTCAGTCGTGCCCGACTATGTGACCCCATAGACGGCAGCCCACCAGGCTCCCCCGACCCTGGGATTCTCCAGGCAAGAACACTGGAGTGGGTGGCCATTTCCTTCTCCAGTGCAGGAAAGTGAAAAGTGAAAGGGAAGTCACTCAGGCGTGTCTGGCCAGCGGAGAGAGCCACTCCGCCCTCAGGAAGACCCGGGAAGCGGGGCGGGCCCCCAGCACCCCACGTTCTGCCACTCTTTTCTAGTGCACACGCTTAATTCTTCCAGAGAGAAGTAGCCCAGAACCTAGCACTCGTGTGACACACCACCTCCTCCCACAGAGAAAGGACCCTTGGGCTAGTGGAATATGGACGACTTCACACGTTTTTCCTGCACATTCGGACATGACACAGCACTCCAAACTTTCCAGGGGTGTAGACTGTGGGGTGGGCTGTAGGCTTGTCAAAGGTGACTCAGTTCATACTTGGGGGCATCACCCTGATGCTGGGAAAGATTGAGGGCAGGAGGAAAAGGGGATGGCAGAGGATGAGACGGTTGGATGGCATCACTGACTCGATGGACATGAGTGTGAGTAAACTCTGGGAGTTGGTAAAGGACAGGGGGGCCTGGCATGCTGCAGTCTAGTCTTTGGGGTCACAAAGAGTTAAATACGACTGGGCAACTCAACAACAACAGCAACAATACCTGAGATACCAGGGCAGTGTTTCCCTTGGTCTACACACGCTGGGAAAGACATGTTTCTGTGCCATCCGGGGCCCTCATTCCTCAGAGAGTCTGCCTTGCACAGCACATTTACCGTGAGCAGATGGCTCCCCAAGTTAGATGACTCTCATATCTCACCTGCATTTGGGGTTGGGGGCAGGGTCCCCTACCTCCCCAACAGAGGATTCTCTCCTAGGATAATGGGAGATGATCTCGTGACTGTTGGGGAACTTTTCCCTGGAACTGCTCTATGGACATACTCCCCAGTTGCCCCCCTACCCCCAGGGTAGAGGCGTGGAGATGCTGGCTGTGGCCCACGGGGAAATCCTCCTCTCCAGGAAGCCACCACACCCCACTTCCCCAGACTGGGCTTCAGGCAAAGCAGACCCCCTCCCCATGTAAGTTGTGCCAGTGAGGCAGGGTTTCGCCTGGCTCAGAACAAACCCACCCACAGGGCCTGGTTCCCACCTGCACCCTTAGGCGCCCGCCACAGGCTCGTCCAGCGAAGCCCCATACGGACACTCCCCGAACGTTCCGGGAACGACTGTCCTGGGAGCGTCCGGGGCTGTGTTTGTGAGACAGGCCTGCTGCAGCCACGCTGCTTACACACACCCACTCACTCACACACACACGTTTGCACACGCACACTCAGGTCCACACCCTCAGACATGCTCCTGGATGCCCACACAGCCTCGCAGGTGCCCACCCCATCTTTGCCAGCCGCACTCCAACTTCTCACTGATTCCCTTTAGCCTCGAATGTGTCCACAGGAGAAGAGGGCCCTGCACGGGGGCTGGTGAAGATGGGGGGTGGCGCACCGGGCCCAGCCATCAGGAGGCAGACGGGCCTCTGGAAGCAGGGAGAGCTGGGCAGTGGCGTGGCTGACGTTAACTCATCACATGGAAGGGCCGGTGTGTCACCCTGGGCTTGCCCTTCTGGCTCAGCAGTGAAGAATCCGCCTGCAAGCAGGAGACACGGGGTACGCAGGTTTGATCCCTGGGTTGGGAAGATCCCCTGGAGGAGGAAATGGCAACTCTTTCCAGTATTCTTGCCTGGAGAATCTCATGGACAGAGGAGCCCGGCGGGCTACAGTCCACGGGGTCGCAGAGAGTCTCCTGAATGCTGCTCCACTGCCGCCTGCCCCAGCCCTGCCTACAGACACGGGAATCCAGTCCAACCCTCTGCCCTAGCCTTGCCCCTGAGACACACAGCAGGCAGGTCAGGGAATAAGGAAGGGCTTTTGTGCCACAAGTTGCTGAAAAAAATCATGATTTCACTCATTTCGAGGGTTCCCCATGGCGGGGAAGAAAAAATGTGTGTGCCTCATTCCTCAGAGTGTGTTAAAACTCAGAGAAGTTGGCATTTTTAAATGAAAATAGTCATCATGCTAGAGGGGTGGGTTTTCAGTTTCTTCATTTATGTCTTTAATGTGGCCATCGTTTCACAATTTTAAAACACTTTTAATCAAAGGGGAAATGTCAGGCCGTTTTTATTTCTCTGACCTTTCAAGTGGGCCTTGGGATCCTTCCCTAATCTGCTGACACATGGTCACCAAGCAACACAGCTTCAGGGGCAGGGGCGTCTGGCCCTCACGTCACCCCTCTAGGTCACCATGCCATGCCACGCTCTCCGTGAAAAGGAAACTTCCAACATAATTAGTAACATCCAGAGATTTGCATTTCCTGGCTGGCCCTGGAGGGGCACCCCCAGCCTCCGCAGGAATCTCGTGAGCCATCACCGACGTGCAAGCAAAGGAGAAGTGAGCAGTCTGCCCACTGGGATGGTTTCTGCTTTCTTGGAAAGTTTGCTCCATAATCCTTACGCTTAAGTCATCCCACAATATTAGTAAGCACAGTTTACTCAGAGCAGGGTAGGATTCCTGAGCTACGGGAATCCAGTGAATGTCAGGGAGCACATATTCCTCCTGGAAGGAAACTGTCCATCTTCCCTGAGTTAGGGCTGCTCTATTGGAACTAGTTCCTTCTCATCCATCAGTGAGAGGATTTCCAGCCTCTGTCCAACTGGATTGTCCATCTCTGAATGACACAGACTCAGAATCTTGTCTTTTGTTTCCTTCCAACCTTTGGAGTGGTGCTGGAGAAGACTCTTGAGAGCCCCTTGGGCTGCAAGGAGAGCCAACCAGTCAATCCTGAAGGAAACCAACCCTGAATATTCACTGGAAGGACTGGTGCTAGAGCTGAAGCTCCAATACTTTGGCCACCTGATGCGAAGAGCCGACTCACTGGAAAAGACCCTGATGCTGGGGAAGATTGAAGGCGGGAGGAGAAGGGGACGACAGAGGATGAGATGGCATCCTCTCATCAGAGGATGACATCACTGACTCAATAGACATAAACTTGGGCAAACTCCTGGAGATAGTGAAGGACAGGGGTGCCTGGTGTGCTGAAGTCCATGGGGTCATAAACAGCTGGACACGACTGAGCAACTGAACAAGAACAAGGAACCTCTGGAACCAGCTGCTGCCTCCTGCAGGGCCTCTGGTCCCTCGAGCGTGGACTGGACTCCTTTCCAGAGGTTGACTAGTTATCTAAACCCACATGTCCTGTCCTACCTGGGTTCTCCAGAGCTGCTTTTTTGGACATCCACCAAAAAACAATAAAAACTCCTAAGATGAACTTTTTGCCCTATGGCAGAAGCCTTGGTGCTTTAGTGAAACTTTGAGATATCCAGGGTTCTTTTTCCTCCCTCTTCCTACACTTGGTAGCAAATGGGTGATCAAGTGAGAGTCAGACAGGCAAGGCTTCATTTCGGATCCACTGAGATGCAGCTGCTGGACCTGAGTATTCACCTCCATTCTTAGTTTAAAGAACACAGGATAAAAGATACTTGTGATCAACCACTTGCACCTTGCACACCACACACTGTGGTGTTGCATGAGACATACCCTGCAAGTTACCTTAGGAAGTTATGCTTGCCAAGTTGCTTCCATCGTGTCCGATTCTGTGTGACCCCACCAGTCTCCACCGTCCCTGGGATTCTCCAGGCAGGAACACTGGAGTGGGTTGCCATTTCCTTCTCCAGCTCAAAAATACTCTTTCCAGATGGTATGTGGTGTGTGTGTGTGGTATGTGTGTGTGTGTGTGTGATGTGTGTGTGTGTGTGTGTGTGTGTATAGTTTAAGAATAAAAAAAATATAGAGTGGGATAGTACTCAGCCATAAAAAAGAAATGCAGGTCCTCCATGTTGATGAGGGTTTGACTGTTTTTCTTTCATGTGCGTAAAGCGAAGCAATCACGAGGGAGCTTATCCACTGGAAATGCCACTCCCAGGGATGCTGCGGGGAGAAACACACACACACACACGCAGGGCTGCCAGCCGCGAGGGGCAGGAGCTGGTAAGTATAGTGCAGGCAGCGTGATGGCTAGCATGACAGCGAGATGCCTCTCTAACTACAGGGTGACTCTGCACCAACATCCAAACAAGGATAATAAGAGGCTGAAAGGGCAGGGGCCGCTCGTCCTGGGTGAGCTCCTATCGCATCGCGCCCCTCTGTGCAGCGTCTTGATTTTTTCAGGTCTCACTTCAAGACTTTCTCGGAAAAGCTTCTCAGCTTCCCCCTGCCCTTCCTCCACCACCAACTCCCACCTGACCAGCAAAATGCTCTGAAGAGGTCCTCCAAGACACACGCCGCAAATTACTTTAGGAAGTTATGCTTATCCAGCTTAAAAATGCTCTTTCCAGATAGTGTGTGTGTGTGTAGTACAAGAATAATAAAAATATACAGTGGGATAGTACTCAGCCATAAAAAAGAATGAGATAATGCTGTTTGCAGTAACAAGGATATACCCAGAGATGAACATATTAAGTGAAGTCAGACAGAGGAAGACAATTATATGAGATCACTTACAGGTAGAATCTCAAAAATAATACAGATGAACTTATTTACAAGACAGAAATAGACTTACAGACGTAGAAAACCAACTTACGGTCACCAAACAAGAACTGTATAGAGCACGAGGAACTATATTCAACATCTTGTAATAACCTAGAGTGAGAAAAAACCTGAAACAGAATGTATGCCCACGTATACGTACGTGCGTGTGTGTAACTGGATCACCTTCCTGCACACGGGAGACTGACACAGCACTGCAAATCAACCGTGTGCGTTGTATGTGCTCGGTCAGGTCCAGCTCTTTGTGACCCCGTGGCTGCAGCCCGCCCAGCTCCTCTGTCCGCAGAATTCTCCAGTTAAGAATACTGCAGTGGGTTGCCATTTCCTACTCCACGGGACCTTCCTGATCCAGAGATCAAACCCAGGTCTCTTGCATCTCCTGCGTGGCAGATGGCTTCTCTACCTACTACACCATTTTTTAAAAAATAATCTTTCCACAAGGGTGAGTAGGTACAAAAATACTGTATCAGGACCTAACACTGATGAGCCAAGGGCAAGGTTGGCAGACTTTCTTTAAGGATCAGCTAGTAAATATTTTCGGCTTTTTGGACCATTTGGTCTTTCTGCATCCACTGAGCTCTGCCACGGGAGTGTGCAAAAGCAGCATTGACCATAGACGTGATCGGAATGAATATGTTCCAATAAATCCTTATTTGAGGATGATGCTGACGTTTACATTTCATGTAATTTCCATGTGTCACAAAACATTGTTCTTCTTTTGATTTTTTTTCCTGTTAAAAAATGTAAAAACTATTGTTTTTACCTTTAAACCATTTAAAAATGTCAAAACACTTGTGAGCATGTGGGCGATACCCACAGAGGGCGGGCTAATTTTGGCTTGTGGACCAAAGATGGCTGATCCCTGGTCTCAGACACTTAAAACCGTCAGGTTCACCTCTGCTGGCACGCATGCCACTACATTGTCTATGTTATAAAACACTCAAAAAATCAACAAGGTGAAATTGAAGAACACATAAATCGACATTCTGGAATTTTTTCTCTGAACTCCTCCAGTGGATCATCTGACCGAGTCTTGGAAGTGCATGTACCCATTTTGGAGATATCTGATCTAGCAAATGAGACAATCTTCATGAGACCTTCGTTTTCTATTAGCCTACTATTTCGAGAGATCAAGGATTGATGTTGCATTCAACATCACATTCTGAGACAGTTTGGTAAAATGAAGACGTGCTAGATTATAATCACCAGTCTTGAAGAGAGCAATGAAGAGGAACTCAGTATTTCATGATCCGAGCAGGGCTGTGCTAGAATCACTTGGCTCCAAGTCGGCAGGAGGACTTTGGTTTGCTTAAAACCAGTTAATCTTGAGCTACGGGAACAAGAGTTCTATTATTTTGTCTCAACCGGAGAAGAAGGACATAGCTGCCCTCCTTCCACCTTCTGCTTTGTTTTCTAAAGGACTTAAAAGCACCTCAAGTTCTTTTTCAAAGTCTGGCCGTGACTCTAAGAGATCAGTCTACCCTTGGAATGAGCCATTATTGGATACCCATAGAAACAGCATACGTGGGATGAATCCTTTTTTATCTTCCTTCTGTAGCCCATGGGTCCCGACTTAAATCTGGATCAGCCAACAATCTGAACCCCTCCATCATCTCAGGTTTAAATCTTTCCCCCAGAAGTAGACACTGACTCAAGAACGGTCTAAAGAGCCCTTCCTCAATGCCCCACACCCAAGCGCAAACAGTGTCAGGATTGATATTAACGATGAAACAGGTCCAATCGTCATCACTGGTCCAGAGTGTCTGTCGAAAGTGTTAGTCACTCAGTCATGTCTGACTCTTTGCGACTCCATAGACTGTAGCCCACCAGGCTCCTGTGTCCATTCTCCAGGCAAGAATACTGGAGAGGGTAGCCATTCCTTTCTTCAGGGAATCTTCCCAACCCAGGGATCAAACCCAGGTCTCCTGCATTGCAGGCAGATTCTTTACCATCTGAGCCACCAGGGAAGCCTGATATTTCTGAAATTGACATCAGGCAATCTACAAGATCCTGAACATCCTCCAAAGCCAACTAGGGTATTAAGACATTCCGAGGACTGTAGACATTGCTTACAAGTGTGAGGTGACCGCGTGGCCTGGACTTTCCAGGTTTAGTGTCCACTGTAAATGTTCCAACCCCTTGGCTTGTGTATCATTGTCCTCCCAGACCAGGAAAATGGGCCTTGGTCAGATCCTGTGTTCAGATTTGAGGGTGAGAAAATACAGTCATAATCTCTTAGGAGATGAACTTGAGACGTTTCTCCAAACTTTGGCAAATGTATGCT
This sequence comes from Madoqua kirkii, assembly GCA_006408675.1. Lineage (NCBI taxonomy): Eukaryota > Metazoa > Chordata > Mammalia > Artiodactyla > Bovidae > Madoqua > Madoqua kirkii. Next base: position 39,861 of record SJYC01064770.1, read on the forward strand.
CAACACATTGGTCACTAAATGCTTTCTTTTACCTCTTTTTTCCCATTCCATGGGGATGGTAAGAGGCCTCGGTTGTCATGTCTGAGAAACTTTGAGGCACTCAAAGTCACCGCCATATCATAGCTCATGGGTCATTAGGAAAACTTGTGCAAAGCCTAAGTGAGCCAATGTACCTTTGGCCTCCAAAGGCTTAGGATGAAAATCCTGGTGACTTATCTATGTCTTCTAGGAGACGAAAATCAGAACAGCAAAGTGGAATGGGGAGAGGGCATTCTGCACCTACCTCCCACGTTGCATGTGTGCATACGTGTGTGTGTGTGTGTGTGTGTATGTGTGTACACACAATCGGAAGGGGAGGGGGGTGCTTTCCCTCCCTGCTTTCTGTCAGCAGTTACCTCCACCCATTTAGGGCTGATGCCTCCTGGCCGATCCTTGTCTCTCCAGCCCGGAAGAAAATCACGAGTCTTCTGAACCTCCATCACCAGCTCAAGTGAGGCCAAGATGCAGATCAGCTCCCAAATAAATTCCTCTCTGTTGTCCCAAGATATGCTAACTGCCGGTAATGAGAAAATTATAATAATTACGACAGTGACACAAAATCTTAAGAGTAATCCTTTACCCATGAATTGCCAGGCCCTTCCCAAATGTTAATTAAATGCCACACCAGACGCCTGAACCAAGGCCACGTTGTCCCACTTTAGAGGCGGGGAAACCGAGCTGCCGAGTGGCACCTTTCTCATTCTGTCTCGTAAGACATACTTGTAGGTTTCAATTCATTTAAATTAAAATTTCCAAATAAACGCCTTAGGCTTTCCGTGGAGTGGCAGGCAGCTGTCAAAAATTCACATTTTTCAAAGATACTCGGAGGGACTTCCTTGGTAGCTCAGGGGTCAAGAATCTGCCTGCCAATGCAGGAGACGCGGGTTCAGTTCCTGGTCTGGGAAGATCCCACAGGCCCCAGAGCAGCTAAGCCCGTAGACCCCAACGACTAAGCCTGAGTTCTAGAGCGTGGGAACGGCAACGATCCAGCCCAGGCGACACCGCAGTTAGGGAAGCCCGTGTGCCCTCGAGCCTGTGCTCCAGGATGAGAGACGTCGCTGCAGTGAGACACAGCCCCACAACAAAGAGCAGCCGCCGCTTGCCACCCCTAGAGAAAGCCCATGCACAGCAGACGGACCCAGCTCGGCCAGAGACAAACAAACATGAAACCAGGCATAAAAAAGAAGCGTGCTTCCAGCGCAGGGGACACAGATTCAACCCCTGATCGGGAACCAAGAGTCCATGTGCTGTGGGGCAGCTACACTTGTAGGCACCACTACCGAGCCAGCGGACCCGGAGCCTGCGCAGCGCAGGCAAAGAACTCTACACAGCGTGAGAAGGCCGCGCACCGCGGGCGGAAAAGGCCGCGCACCGCGGGCCGAGAAGGCCGCACACCGCAGGAAGAGAAGGCCGCGCACCGCAGCAAAGATCCCCGGTGCAGCCTGTATGTTCCAAAGACACTGGCAAAAACGCACGTGGTGGAATTTTACTGGGAAAGGGGAGGCTGCATCCTGTATGTGCAGGATGGTCTCATATGTGTGCGAAGGGGCGTCTGTTTATGTGTCTGTGTGTGTGTCTGTTGATCAAGACTAGACCATAAGCTTACTAAGGGTTGGTTATCAGTTTCTGGTAGAATTCAAAACGAGCTTTTTGGCTTTATCCCAAAACTTCACTGTCACTTCTAAATTTTCTGTAATAATCTTCTAAAATAAGAAGAAAAGCAATGTTATTTTTAAGATCCTTTCAACTTTGGGAAAATTACATTTCTTAAAGACCCATTCTTCTCCGTTTTAAATCATGCTCCTAAACTCCGTAAATGCATCGCAGGCTCTTCTTGTTCAACCCTCTCTGTGCAGTAACATAGCCACCCAGTTCCTTCGCTCTGCCATGGATTTGTTGAGCACGACCCCAGGATGGGCCTCTTGCTGAAGCTGCCACCTGGCTGGAATTCACCTGGAGAGGCTGGAAGTGGCCACAAGGGTTGGAGATGAGGCTTGGAGTCTCATCTCGGGGCTTGGAGCAGGGCCCCGCAGGAGGAGCTAAGGAGCCCCGTGTCCCTGTTCAGGCTGCCTGATGTGACCTTCACCGAGGCGGCCTTCCTGGAAACGGATGCTCGCCTCTGCCTTCCCTAAGCACCCGCCACCCTGCAGCTGTCCAGCGGCTGGAGAGAGAGGAAAGGACAGCTGACATCAAAGACATAGCAAGTGCTTGGCGAAACCGTTCCCCTGCCAACACGGAGGTGTCGCTTCCTGCTGTCAGCAGCGGCTGCCCCCTCCTGCCCTTCAACTGCGGGGCGAAAGGTTCACAGCATCTGTAAATGTCACCTCTGGGACTTTAGCATCCTCTCCCTAAGCCACACTGCAACAGGGCAGGTGTCCTGGGTCAGGCTGACACCCCCCGGGAGGGGCGGGCTGGGAGGGCTCACTCCCACCAACAAATCCACCTCCCACACCCCGGAAGGAGAGCTGACACCCCGTGATCACTTTTGGCTCCGCTCCCAGATGTTCAGGCCACCTGGCCACTGCCGACGAGCCGGGCTGGCCGTCTCTGCAGCCGCCGTGGAAATTCTGGCTGCAGTACTAGGGACACGGTGCCGCGGGGGGCCAGAGCTGCAGCTCGGCCTGTCTGCAGTCTGGGACTCTGCAGGGTGGCCCAGGCAAGTGGGTGCGCCCTCATAGATGCAGGACGCTCCAAGCGGGGCCTGCTCTGCGTCTGCTTTCTGCAGCGCTCTGTTTTCAAGGAACAGGGACACAGAGCAGGCCCTGCTCAGAAGTCCTGTCTTCGTGAAGCTGGGCGTTAAACGCAGTTTTTAGCAGGAGGACAGTTCTCCCAAGACCTGTCAGGGAGCTTGGGGCTGGAGGCAGGCAGGGTGAGCCAGAAGAGGCTGCTGGAAGAGAGCTCTGGGTGGGGAACACCAGCTTGCCCTGCACCCCAAGAGCAGCTGGTTCATCCCGCTGAGCAGGCCTTGGGGCAGGTCAAGGCTCTGAGCCCAGAAGGAAGCCCTGAACACAAACTGCAGAGAGGAGGGAGCAGAGAAGAGAGGAGGGAGCAGAGAAGGGACAGCCCACCTTGCAGCAGACAAGCAGGCAGGGAACTGGGGAAGAAAAAGGAAGGGAAGGGACAGAGCAGCGGAGAAGACCATCTCAGAGCCCAGCAGGCTCCCGGGTCTAGCTGTTGTCCGACTGTTCGAGACCCCATGGATGCAGCACGCCAGGCCTCCCTGCCCATCACCAACTCCCGGACCTTGCTCAAACTCATGTTCATCGAGTCAGTGATGCCATCCAACCATCTCATCCTCTGTCATCCCCTCCTCCTCCAGCCTTCAATCTTTCCCAGCATCAGGGTCTTTTCCAATGAGTTAGCTCTTCGCATCAGGTGGCCAAAGTACTAAAGCTTCAGCATCAGTCCTTCCAATGAAGATTCAGTGTTGATCTCCTTTAGGATGGACTGGTTGGATCTCTTTGCAGTCCAAGGGACTCTCAAGAGCCTTCTCCAGTGCCACAATTGAAAAGCATCAGTTCTTCGGCACTCAGCCTTCTTTAAGGTTCAACTCTCACATCCATATTACATGACTACTGGAAAAACCATGAAGGGTTAGTCTCTCAGTCTTGTCTGATTCTTTGCAACCCCATGGACTATATAGCCCACCGGGCTCCTCCATCCATGGAGTTCTCCAGGAAAGAATACTGGAGCAGTAAGCCAGTCCCTTCTCCAGGGGATCTTCCCCACCCAAGGAGCTGTCCCTGAAAAACTCAGATCTCCTGTCTGCTTTCCAAGTCATCCATCAGCAGCTCTTCTCTGTCCTTTGTGGGAGGCTCCAAAGCAGAGTGAACCCACAGGTTTGCAACCACAGGGCCTCAGTCCAGCTGGCCAGAGCCTTCACAATTGGAGGGCAGATGCGAGTTGGAGGCTAGTGTCCTGCCCTGGCGGAGGGGACGGGTGGCCGGGCCTCTGGACTCTACCCCTCCCCTACGTGCTCCACCCCCCACACCTGGCTCGCTGCCCAGTGGTCCCTCCCCTCCAGCCATGATCTCCAGCACCTGGCCTCAAGGGCTGTCCTCCCCCGGGGCCATCTGCACCCTGTCTGCAGCCCTACACATGGAGTCCTCGGGTCAGTTCAGGCTTCTGGAAGCAGTGGCACAGGGGAAGGCCCCACCCCACCTCAGGGGGCGGCCCTCGAGCTGTCTCCAGCCACGTGCATGGACCCCTGGGGAAAGGCAGTGTCCGGCGCCTCCCCTGCTGGACCGGCTTCTTCAGTAGCCACAGGAGATGTCACAGTCACAGTGACTGTCGTCAATCACACACACTGGGGCTCCTCTGTCCCAGACAGGGCACCAGGGAACGCTCGAGACTCATGCAACACACCTCTCTGCCTCCACTTCCTTGTGAGTTCAGGCAGTGACCAGACACTCACTCGGAAATGTGTTCCAGCTGTAAAGAGCTGATCGTGGGGGGACTTCCCTGGTGGTCCAGTGGTTAAGAAGTGCCACAATTGAAAAGCATCAGTTCTTCGGCACTCAGCCTTCTTTAAGGTTCAACTCTCACATCCATATTACATGACTACTGGAAAAACCATGAAGGGTTAGTCTCTCAGTCTTGTCTGATTCTTTGCAACCCCATGGACTATATAGCCCACCGGGCTCCTCCATCCATGGAGTTCTCCAGGAAAGAATACTGGAGCAGTAAGCCAGTCCCTTCTCCAGGGGATCTTCCCCACCCAAGGAGCTGTCCCTGAAAAACTCAGATCTCCTGTCTGCTTTCCAAGTCATCCATCAGCAGCTCTTCTCTGTCCTTTGTGGGAGGCTCCAAAGCAGAGTGAACCCACAGGTTTGCAACCACAGGGCCTCAGTCCAGCTGGCCAGAGCCTTCACAATTGGAGGGCAGATGCGAGTTGGAGGCTAGTGTCCTGCCCTGGCGGAGGGGACGGGTGGCCGGGCCTCTGGACTCTACCCCTCCCCTACGTGCTCCACCCCCCACACCTGGCTCGCTGCCCAGTGGTCCCTCCCCTCCAGCCATGATCTCCAGCACCTGGCCTCAAGGGCTGTCCTCCCCCGGGGCCATCTGCACCCTGTCTGCAGCCCTACACATGGAGTCCTCGGGTCAGTTCAGGCTTCTGGAAGCAGTGGCACAGGGGAAGGCCCCACCCCACCTCAGGGGGCGGCCCTCGAGCTGTCTCCAGCCACGTGCATGGACCCCTGGGGAAAGGCAGTGTCCGGCGCCTCCCCTGCTGGACCGGCTTCTTCAGTAGCCACAGGAGATGTCACAGTCACAGTGACTGTCGTCAATCACACACACTGGGGCTCCTCTGTCCCAGACAGGGCACCAGGGAACGCTCGAGACTCATGCAACACACCTCTCTGCCTCCACTTCCTTGTGAGTTCAGGCAGTGACCAGACACTCACTCGGAAATGTGTTCCAGCTGTAAAGAGCTGATCGTGGGGGGACTTCCCCGGTGGTCCAGTGGTTAAGAATCCACCTGCCAACGCAGGGGACATGGGCTTCGAGCTGAGGAGATCCCACGTGCCCTGCATAAACTAAGTCTGAGCATCACAACTCCCGAGCCCATGCTCCACAACGAGAGAGGCTGCTGCGTGAGCCGCCCGTGAAGTTCTGCTCACAGCACCTAGAAAAAGCCCTCGCACAACGAAGGCCCGGCACAACCAATAAAAAGTAATGCTGGTGACAGGACCTGCACGCTCTCGGGGGTTCTCTGGGGGCTCACACACCCACCCACCTCCAGTGGCCTGCTCCCCACCTTTCTCCACTCTAGGGAGGGGCTGTGCCAGTGGCCGGGTTACACTGAGGCTGGGTCACCAAGCAGATGGGAGGCTGAGCCAAGACCCCGCCCGGAGCGCCCGCTCTACCTCCCCACGCTTCATGCCTGCAAAAAAAGCCTCTAAAAAGCCATTTTCAAGGTGGCTGGAAGAAGAAGGAAACCGGAGCGGAGCTGCACACCCATACCCCAGCCCACAGGCTCGGCTCTGGACCCCCGTGCTGAGGACACACAGCCAAACCCAGACGGGCGACGTGAGGCTGGCCCTGCAGTCTCCCCAGCGGGCCTTGAGGGGCAGAGTCCTCAGAGCAGCCAGCCGGGGGGTAGCCGGGGCCCCCGCCCCGCGGAGCCCACTGGAGGCTGACCCACCGCTCCTGCCTCTTCCCAGGGTGCCCGGACCTGCGCCAGCCCAGCAGGACATGGTCACAGCGTGCAGGGGCCACGGGAGCCCGTGACGGAACCTGATTCAGAGCCCGTGTTGACTCCCTGGGGAGGCTCTCAGCAAGCGCTCCCGGCTACACGGAACGTCTTCCCTCAGTGTCCGGTGCCAGAGCGCGGCTCAAGGTGTGGGCAGGCTCTTGCTCTCTCTGAAGGCTCTGGGCCTCTCCCGGCTCCTCAGGGCGCGGCTGTTCTTCGGCTCACAGACCCCTCGCTCCAGCCTCCGCCTCTGCCGAATTGTCTCTTCTTCTAAGGCTCCAGTCATTAGATTAGCAGCCTCCCCAAGGAGCTCAGCTTGACCTGGAGACGTCTATTTAAATAAAGACCCTCTTTCAAAGGTCATCTATGGGGAGGGCGGTGGCAGGGGGGTCAGGATGGGGGGACACAAGCACACTCGTGGCTGATTGATGTCGATGAACACAAAAACCATCTCAGTGTTGTAAAATTATCCTCCAATTAAACTAATTTTTAAAAGATCATCTAAAAATATACAGGAATAACTTGAAGGCATGTTATTTGGAATTTGTTGGACTACTATGCAGTCATTAGAAACTATTATTGAGAGACTATATGTCAATACGACAAAATATTTCTAGCCATGGTGAGTCATACTTGTTAGTACAATTGTTAGTACAATTGTGTGTCACCTGAGCCTGTCAGGTGACAGGCTCACATTGTCCTGTCACACAGTGCCTGTCACCTGAGCAAGTCCCGGTGTGGAAAGGACTGCGGTGGAGGAGAGGAATTATGGACCGTTCCCCTCTTAGCATCTTATCTTAGACGGCTCTTCATTTCTTAATTAAAAACAAGGAAGAAACAATGGGTTTGTATCATCTCTACCACCCCACAGGTTGTGAGATTAGGGGAGAGCGTTTAACTCTGCATACCGTGAGTTTCTCCAGAGAAAGAAATGGTAACCCACTCCAGTATTCTTGCCTGGGAAATCCCATGGAGAAAGGAGCCGGGCGGGCTACAGTCCATGGGATGGCAAGAGCTGGACAGCCTCGATGACTAGATCGCCACCACCTTGGGTTTCTAGCTCATTGCAGAATGGACAGAACAGGCACCCCTTGCTATGGAGCAAAACCTTCCATCGTTCCTGTCATTGGAGGGCAAAGCTCTCTTTTTAAAGGCCCCAGGGCGCTCTGTGACCAACAGATACTCTCGGCGACAAAGGAAGAGGAGGAATGAGCAGGCGTCAGATGAGCCCGACCAGCACACTCGAGGGGTGTGGCAGAAACTTTCAGACGCTTGGCTCACCCCCACGTGACTTCCTCTGCCCCGGGAGGCCTCACCAAGTGTTTCACCGCAGGTCGCTGGAGCCCGCCCAGGCCAGCCCCTCCGCCTCCCCCAGCCCGCCACCATCGAGTGATGAATTGCTCCCCATCTACCTGCTGAGAGGTCATGACCTGGGAGCATCCCTCGTGATGAGGGCCGGGGGGGCGGTCCACACAGAGTCGGGGCTAAGAGGGAAAAGTTAGGCAAGGCGAGTGGACATTCGGGTGACGCTGTCGAGAAGTGGCGGGGTGAGCACCCCTTCACCTGGGCGCGGTGGGGAGGAAGGTTTCATCTGGCAAGACCAGCCGGCAAGTGCGAAGCCGGATGGGACTGAGAGGTATCCAAAGGGCAGCGAGGGGACCCGTGCGTCTGAACCAGGGACAGTCAGGGGTGGGGGAGGGGTCAGGCAGCCACCGCGGGCCAGACCACCTAGGGCCCTGAAGGCGGGAAGGGCTCGGAGGTTTTATTCTGCATGAGGAGGGAAGACGCAAGGGGGTTTTGAGTGAGGAGTGCTGTCTTTAAAGGTTTGCTCTGCTGCTGTGCGGGGGACGGTAAGAGGTCAGCTCAAACAGGGCTGGTGGGTGCTGGGACTAGGGCGGAAGTGGAGGGGGGATGAGAAGGGACCAGCCTGTGAACAGCCATTAAGAGAGGTGCCCGTGAACTTGACGTCAGGGAAAGAGAAGTCTAGAACCCCAAAGTTTGGGTTGGAGGAATCGGGAAAATGGCATTACCACTTACTGAGACTGGAGACCCCACAGGGAGATGGGAAAGGTGGGTAGAGGGGTCACACTGGGTGACCATGTTGCTGGATGAAGCCCTGGGGAGGGACGTGGGCGGGGAAGCGATTCCACCCACATCTGCAGGAGAACTGGCCGGAGCCAGCCTGCTTGCAGAGCCGCCCCAGCCCACGCCTCGTCACGCCTCGTCCAGAACCCCGAGTAACCGAAGTGCTCTCCCACTGTGTTCTGCACCCTTCGCCAAGATGCTGTTGAAAGCAGATCGAGTTGCAGGCATCCCCAGAGACCGGTCTCTGATGGGGCTGCTCTTCACACCAAGAGGGGGGGAGGGAGTTATTGGAGTTCCTCCCAAATTAAACCTGCGATGGAGTTTGTTTCCTTCCCCCAAGAAAGGGATCCTGAAGGTCAGAGAACAGACGAGGAGTTTAGGGACCATGCAGATGCCTCTGGGCTGCCGAAGTCGGGTGTGTTTACTGGGGAGCTGGTGGGGCCGACAGGGGCATCGTGGGTCACGGGGAGAATTCACCTAATGCCAGGTGGGAGGGGCTGGAAGCCTGACGCGGGGGCACCGGCTTGTCCAGCTGCCAGTGGGGACCGCTGAGGGGGAGCCTGTGACCAGGAAGCCATCAGCAGAGCCAGCCGCAGGGAGGGAGCCCATGCAGAGCTGAGAGCAGAGGGGCCCCCAGGCAGCCCTGACTGTCCCCCGTCCCTCTGCCCGCACCTGCTTTCGGAGCCCCAACATGAGTTCTCCCGGCAGGACTGCCGAACAAAATGCAGAATTTCCCATTCAGTTCTAATTGCACATCAAAACTGGACAGTCCAGTTCAGTCGCTCACTCGTGTCCAACTCTTTGCAACCCCATGGACTGCAGCACGCCAGGCCTCCCTGTCCATCACCAACCCTCAGAGTTTATTCAAACTCATGTCCATTGAGCCAGTGATGCCATCCAACCATCCCCTTCTCCTCCTGCCTTCAATCTTTCCCAGCATCAGGGTCTTTTCCAATGAGTCAGTTTTTCACATCAGGTGGCCAAAGTATTGGAGTTTCAGCTTCATCAGTCCTTCCAATGAATATTCAAGACTGATCTCCTTTAGGATGGACTGGTTGGATCTCCCTGCAGTCCAAGGGGCTCTCAAGAGTCTTTTCCAACATCACAGTTCAAAAGCATCAATTCTTCAGCGCTAGCTTTCTTTATAGCCCAACTCTGACATCTATACACGACTACTGGAAAAACCATAGCCTTGACTAGATGGACCTTTGTTGGCAAAGTAATGTCTCTGCCTTTTAATAGGCTGTCTAGGTTGGTCATAACTTTTTTTTCCCAAGGAGTAAGTATCTTTTAAAATTCATGGCTGCAGTCACCATCTGCAGTGATTTTGGAGCCCCCCAAAATAAAGTCAGCCACTCTTTCCACTGTTTTCCCATCTATTTGCCATGAAGTGATGGAACCAGATGCCATGATCTTAATTTTCTGAACTCAGTTGGACACACATATCAAAAAAATTGGGCAATTCTTTTAGCTTAAGTGTATCTTATGCAGTATCTGAGACATGCTTATACTAAGAAAGTATTTGTTGTTGATCTGCAATTCAAGTTGACTGGGAGTCCTGTTATTTTATTTGTTAAATCTTTGACCAGCACTGGCTAGAACTCTTGAAGGAATGGGGGTCTGGGGAGGACTCCTGCCCCCAGGAGTTGATAACAACTGAGTGTGTACTGCACAGCAACCCTGTACACACAACACCTCATCTAACTCCCACAGCCTGCAGATGAGAAAATAGAAGTTCAGAAAGAAGAAATTAACGTATAAAGAAAAACTTAATAAGTGGGAATCATAATAATAGCTGACATGTAAGCAGCAACAATTAGAATCAGACATGGACCAATGGACTGGTTCAAAATTGGGAAAGGAATACATCAAGACTGTATATTGTCACTTTGTTTATTTAACTTATGTGTAGAGTACATCATGTGAAATGCTGGGCTGGATGACTCACAAGCTGAAATCAAGATTGCCAGGAAAAATATCAACAACTTCAGATGTGTGCCACCCTTGTGGCAAAAAGCAAAGAGGAACTAAAGGGCCTCTTGATTAGGGTGAAAAAGGAGAGTGAAAAAGCTGGCTTAGAACTCAACATTCAAAAAACAAAGATCATGGCATCCAGTCCCATCACGTCAAGGCAAACAATGGAAACCGTGACAGACTTTATTTTCTTGGCCTCCAAAATCACTGCAGATGGTGATTGCAGCCACGAAATTAAAAGGTGCTTGCTCTTTGGAAGAAAAGCTATGGCCATCCTAGACAGCATATTAAAAAGCAGAGACATTACTTTGCCAACAAAGGTCCATCTAGTCAAAGCTATAGTTTTTCCAGGAGTCGTGTACGAATGTGAAAGTTGGACCATAAAGAAGGGTGAACACTGAAAAATTGATGCTTTCAAATTGTGGTGCTGGAGAAGACTCTCGAGAGCCCCTTGGGTGGCACGGAGATGAAACCAGTCAATTCTAAAGGAAATCAACCCTGAATATTCATTGGAAAGACTGATGCTGACGCTGAAGATCCAGTACTTTGGCCACCTGATGGGAAGAGCTGACTCACTGGAAAAAAGACCCTGCTGCTGGGAAAGATTGAGGGCAAGAGGAAAAAGGGACGACAGGATGAGATGGTTGGATGGCATCACTGAGACAACGCACATGAGTTTAAGCAAACTCCACGAGACAGTGAAGGACGTGGAAGCCTGGTGTGTTGCAGTCGGTGGAGTTGCAAAGATCTGGACATGACTTAGCTACTGAACAACAGCAACAAAGCAGCAAAGTTCAAGGTTAAGCAAAGTTCAAAGAGGTCTGTATTCTGTATATAAGGTCTCACTTAATTCATTTTAACAACTCTAGGAGGAATTTTGGACCCACTTTTCAGAAAACAAAATAAAGTCACATTACCAGTAAGTGGCCATGACACATATATACAATGGAATATGACCCAGGCATAAAAAGGAACAAAATTCTGCCGTTTGCAGAGAGGTAGGTGGACCTGGAGGTTGTCACACAGAGTGGAGTAAGTCAGAGGGAGCAAACCAAATATCATACATTAACGTATATATGTAGACTCTAGAAAATGGTACAGATGAATCTATTTGAAAAGCAGAAAGAGAGGCACAGACATAGAGACCAACCCTACGGACACCGAGGTGGGAAGGAGGGCTGAGAGGAATTGGAAGTTTGGGACTGGCATATGCACACATATACACACTACTCTGTGTAAAATAGATAAGAGGAGAACCCGTGTAGCACAGGGAACTCAGCGCTCTGTGGGGACCTAAATGGGAAGGAAATCCAAAAAA
>SJYC01064771.1:0-19503 GCA_006408675.1 Madoqua kirkii
AGCCCTGGGGAGGGACGTGGGCGGGGAAGCGATTCCACCCACATCTGCAGGAGAACTGGCCGGAGCCAGCCTGCTTGCAGAGCCGCCCCAGCCCACGCCTCGTCACGCCTCGTCCAGAACCCCGAGTAACCGAAGTGCTCTCCCACTGTGTTCTGCACCCTTCGCCAAGATGCTGTTGAAAGCAGATCGAGTTGCAGGCATCCCCAGAGACCGGTCTCTGATGGGGCTGCTCTTCACACCAAGAGGGGGGGAGGGAGTTATTGGAGTTCCTCCCAAATTAAACCTGCGATGGAGTTTGTTTCCTTCCCCCAAGAAAGGGATCCTGAAGGTCAGAGAACAGACGAGGAGTTTAGGGACCATGCAGATGCCTCTGGGCTGCCGAAGTCGGGTGTGTTTACTGGGGAGCTGGTGGGGCCGACAGGGGCATCGTGGGTCACGGGGAGAATTCACCTAATGCCAGGTGGGAGGGGCTGGAAGCCTGACGCGGGGGCACCGGCTTGTCCAGCTGCCAGTGGGGACCGCTGAGGGGGAGCTTGTGACCAGGAAGCCATCAGCAGAGCCAGCCGCAGGGAGGGAGCCCATGCAGAGCTGAGAGCAGAGGGGCCCCCAGGCAGCCCTGACTGTCCCCCGTCCCTCTGCCCGCACCTGCTTTCGGAGCCCCAACATGAGTTCTCCCGGCAGGACTGCCGAACAAAATGCAGAATTTCCCATTCAGTTCTAATTGCACATCAAAACTGGACAGTCCAGTTCAGTCGCTCACTCGTGTCCAACTCTTTGCAACCCCATGGACTGCAGCACGCCAGGCCTCCCTGTCCATCACCAACCCTCAGAGTTTATTCAAACTCATGTCCATTGAGCCAGTGATGCCATCCAACCATCCCCTTCTCCTCCTGCCTTCAATCTTTCCCAGCATCAGGGTCTTTTCCAATGAGTCAGTTTTTCACATCAGGTGGCCAAAGTATTGGAGTTTCAGCTTCATCAGTCCTTCCAATGAATATTCAAGACTGATCTCCTTTAGGATGGACTGGTTGGATCTCCCTGCAGTCCAAGGGGCTCTCAAGAGTCTTTTCCAACATCACAGTTCAAAAGCATCAATTCTTCAGCGCTAGCTTTCTTTATAGCCCAACTCTGACATCTATACACGACTACTGGAAAAACCATAGCCTTGACTAGATGGACCTTTGTTGGCAAAGTAATGTCTCTGCCTTTTAATAGGCTGTCTAGGTTGGTCATAACTTTTTTTTCCCAAGGAGTAAGTATCTTTTAAAATTCATGGCTGCAGTCACCATCTGCAGTGATTTTGGAGCCCCCCAAAATAAAGTCAGCCACTCTTTCCACTGTTTTCCCATCTATTTGCCATGAAGTGATGGAACCAGATGCCATGATCTTAATTTTCTGAACTCAGTTGGACACACATATCAAAAAAATTGGGCAATTCTTTTAGCTTAAGTGTATCTTATGCAGTATCTGAGACATGCTTATACTAAGAAAGTATTTGTTGTTGATCTGCAATTCAAGTTGACTGGGAGTCCTGTTATTTTATTTGTTAAATCTTTGACCAGCACTGGCTAGAACTCTTGAAGGAATGGGGGTCTGGGGAGGACTCCTGCCCCCAGGAGTTGATAACAACTGAGTGTGTACTGCACAGCAACCCTGTACACACAACACCTCATCTAACTCCCACAGCCTGCAGATGAGAAAATAGAAGTTCAGAAAGAAGAAATTAACGTATAAAGAAAAACTTAATAAGTGGGAATCATAATAATAGCTGACATGTAAGCAGCAACAATTAGAATCAGACATGGACCAATGGACTGGTTCAAAATTGGGAAAGGAATACATCAAGACTGTATATTGTCACTTTGTTTATTTAACTTATGTGTAGAGTACATCATGTGAAATGCTGGGCTGGATGACTCACAAGCTGAAATCAAGATTGCCAGGAAAAATATCAACAACTTCAGATGTGTGCCACCCTTGTGGCAAAAAGCAAAGAGGAACTAAAGGGCCTCTTGATTAGGGTGAAAAAGGAGAGTGAAAAAGCTGGCTTAGAACTCAACATTCAAAAAACAAAGATCATGGCATCCAGTCCCATCACGTCAAGGCAAACAATGGAAACCGTGACAGACTTTATTTTCTTGGCCTCCAAAATCACTGCAGATGGTGATTGCAGCCACGAAATTAAAAGGTGCTTGCTCTTTGGAAGAAAAGCTATGGCCATCCTAGACAGCATATTAAAAAGCAGAGACATTACTTTGCCAACAAAGGTCCATCTAGTCAAAGCTATAGTTTTTCCAGGAGTCGTGTACGAATGTGAAAGTTGGACCATAAAGAAGGGTGAACACTGAAAAATTGATGCTTTCAAATTGTGGTGCTGGAGAAGACTCTCGAGAGCCCCTTGGGTGGCACGGAGATGAAACCAGTCAATTCTAAAGGAAATCAACCCTGAATATTCATTGGAAAGACTGATGCTGACGCTGAAGATCCAGTACTTTGGCCACCTGATGGGAAGAGCTGACTCACTGGAAAAAAGACCCTGCTGCTGGGAAAGATTGAGGGCAAGAGGAAAAAGGGACGACAGGATGAGATGGTTGGATGGCATCACTGAGACAACGCACATGAGTTTAAGCAAACTCCACGAGACAGTGAAGGACGTGGAAGCCTGGTGTGTTGCAGTCGGTGGAGTTGCAAAGATCTGGACATGACTTAGCTACTGAACAACAGCAACAAAGCAGCAAAGTTCAAGGTTAAGCAAAGTTCAAAGAGGTCTGTATTCTGTATATAAGGTCTCACTTAATTCATTTTAACAACTCTAGGAGGAATTTTGGACCCACTTTTCAGAAAACAAAATAAAGTCACATTACCAGTAAGTGGCCATGACACATATATACAATGGAATATGACCCAGGCATAAAAAGGAACAAAATTCTGCCGTTTGCAGAGAGGTAGGTGGACCTGGAGGTTGTCACACAGAGTGGAGTAAGTCAGAGGGAGCAAACCAAATATCATACATTAACGTATATATGTAGACTCTAGAAAATGGTACAGATGAATCTATTTGAAAAGCAGAAAGAGAGGCACAGACATAGAGACCAACCCTACGGACACCGAGGTGGGAAGGAGGGCTGAGAGGAATTGGAAGTTTGGGACTGGCATATGCACACATATACACACTACTCTGTGTAAAATAGATAAGAGGAGAACCCGTGTAGCACAGGGAACTCAGCGCTCTGTGGGGACCAAAATGGGAAGGAAATCCAAAAAATCGGAGATATATGTACACAGCTGGCTGATTCACTTTGCTGGACAGCAGAAACTAACACAGTATTGGTAAAGCAGCTATATCCCCCCCAAAATTTTTAAAAATAATAGTAAGTGGACAATTTTTTTTAGCCTAAGTGTATCCCACACAGTATCTGAGACATGCTTATTCTAAGAAAGTATCTGCTGTTGACCTGCAGTTCAGGTTAAGTGGGAGTCCTGTTGTTTTATTTGCTAAATCTTTGGCCAGCCCCAGCCAGAACGCCCAAAGGAAGGGGAGTCTGGGGACGGCTCTCGTCCCTAGGAGTTATTGCCCCCAGTAACTTACTATTTGAACCCAGAAATGTGTCTCTAGTCTGCGTCTGCACCATCATCTTAAACCACCACCTGCTGCTCTTGGTGAAGCAATACTCACAGGCAGGAAATTCAGAGTCCAAGCTCGCAGGGAGCTTGTGGGGTGCAGTGAAAGGGACTAACTGACAACAGAGGAGAAACCATTGTGGTCTGCGGGGAGGGGGCCGGGGGAGGGCTCGTGGAGGCAGACCAGCGGGGCCCTGAACGCTGGAAGACGGGCAAAGGGAGGTAAACAGCCGCCCACACGAGGAGGCGCAAACACGGCGCATAAACACCACCTGCCATCAGGTGTCTCAGACCCATGTGCTGTGTTCACAGGACCCAGGCACTGCGCGGAGGAGCAGAAAACAACCTTCCTCGGCCCTGACGGCCACTCCCAGAGTGTCGGCTGCGTCCTACAAACCGGCAACTGAAACTTCAGGGGGCCAAGGGGCTTAGCTGAGGTCACACTATCCCGAACGGGCGGAGGCAGGACTGGAGCTGAGGAAGTGACCCCAAAGCCAGAGCATCTTTCCTGCCCCCTTCCTTCCTGTTCTGCTGGTACAGGTGGATGGATATCCTTCAATTCAGAACAGACCGGCGCGTGCAGTACAGCTGGACCCAGTGGAATGAAGGTCACCTCTGCTTCTGGGAGTGACGGAGTGAAGGGGTTGCTCTGAGAAGCATAGTCTCTGTCTCAGAGCCCTGCGACACTCCACCGGGTGACCCAGCAGACTCCTGCCGCCAGAGGACGGAGGGAAGGTGAGCCGCCCGTGCTGGGTCCCTGAGAGCTGCGATTCCCTTTCCCAGGCAGGGGCTTCCATTGGGGAGGACCGCACCTCTGCCAGGAGACCACCTCCAAGCACCTCTGCCTTCACAGCATCATTCATTCCGTTCTTTGTGAACCCACGGGCTTTCCAGGAATCCTGGTGGGGGCTTCAGGGCTCTGGCCGTAGGCGGAGAGCGGGGGCTCAGATCCAGATTCTCCACCACGGCAATGTGAAGAATCAATTGGTTTCTAAAAAAATCCTGTGGGGAGGGGAAAGGCAGAAAAGATGTAGGAAAGGGAAGAGAAGGCGATCTGGAGAATGTTTACCAGCCTGGGGCTGAGAATGGAGGACCTCCTCACCACACCACCCAAACACGTATGACCTGGGCAGCTGTGAGTTGCTAATTCCAGTTAGGATGAGGTGAGCATTCATCTGGGACTCAGAAGCATCCATGGGTCTTCACAAAGCTGGGTTTCTGGGGAAACGTATGGATATAATTATAGATATAACAATAGATATAGAAATAGACATAGATATCCATGTGGATATAAAGATACAGATCTGAGGTCCAAGACCCAGGAACGCCCTCCCTATCTTGCTGTATCTTCTGCTCGTCAGCTTCCATAAAGCCCTCGGCTCAAAGCAGGTGAGGAAGACCTGGGCACGGTTTAGCCAACACCCTACCCATCACCACACCAACACAAGACTGTTGCGTCTGTCATGTTCTTCTCTGCACTCCTTCTAGACAGCAAGTCATAACAAAGGCAAGACCCTGGTGGCTCTGTTGGTAAAGAATCCACCTGTGATGTGGGAGATGGCCTTCGACACGGGAGATGCAGGTTCCATCCTTGGGTCGGGAAGATCCCCTGGAGGAGGGCATGGCAACCGGCTCCAGTACTCTTGCCTGGAGAATCCCACGGACACAGGAGCCTGGCGGGCTACAGTCCCTGGGGTCGCAGAGAATCCGACAGGACTGAGTGACTTAGCGCACAGAGCTGAGAGTCAGGAGGAAGTGCAGAGGCAGTGAACCGCTCCCAGCTTCCAGAGCAGCTGAGAAAAGCGTCAGGCGCCAGTGAGCGTGTGAGCACACGGGCCAGCGCAGCTCTGTCCCTCGGGGTCAGCGCTGTGACAGGCTGGCCTGTGCTGCTTTCCTTCCTAAATTTTGAATTCCATTTTTGAATTCCAATTTTGTATTCCATTGGGAATATGTAGAAAAGTTCTTGTAACTGAGGTGGATGAACCTAGAGCCTGTTATGCAGCATTTCGTGGAAGAGAACAACAAATATTGTATTAGCACGCATATATATGGAATTGAGAAAATGATGCTGAAGCACCTATTTGCAGGGCAGGAATGGAGACACAGGCATAGAGAAAGGACTCGTCAGCACGGCGGGGGAAGGAGAGGGTGGGGTGAACTGGGAGCATATTTGCACCACCACGTGTAAAGCTGACAGCTGCTGAACAGCACAGGGAGCTCGGCTCTGTGCTCCGTGCGGACCTGAGGGGCGGGAGGGGAAGGACTCTAGGGCGAGAGGTGTATGAATGCATACAACTCATGCCCTTCCTTGTACAGCAGAAACAGACAAGACGTTGTAAAACAATTATCTTCCAATTAAAAAAATTTTAAGAGTTTTTTTAAAATGTGAAAAAAAAAAGAAAATTTTTAAAAATCAAAAAAAGATGGGCATGCTGAGAGTGGCTATTGGCAAACCGGACTCTGAACTGCAGACTGAACGCCATCCCTGTCTCTCTCAGAACTTGTAATGTTTCCTTTTTTACTATAATGATAACGCCCTTGGTGATAAAAAATGCAGAGCCACAGTGCAGCTGAGACGTCGACCCGAAGGCCCTGCAGAGCCCTGGAAGCCCGGGATCAAGTCCAGTCCATCCATCCCGTCTGTTGAAGGAGGCTTTTCTTGCTCTCCGGTTTAAAATAGCTGGCACTTCCTTTCAGGAATGGTTCGGAGCGCTCATTTTTCGCCCCCGCAGAGGTGGGCAGCGAGGGCCGCCGGGGGCACAGCCTGAAGCCGGTTTCGCTGTGGGGCCCCTCGTCCTGACTTGCTAATTCTATATGCACCTGCCACCCTCACCCCCCACCATCCCCAGAGGAAAATCACTATCAGTACCCTCAATACCTGTCTCCAGGCTGGGGTAGGAGGCACCCCTTTCTCCAGATGCGGCTCACAGGCCATCGAGCTAAAGGAGGAGGAGGAGGTGGATGTGGTCCTGGAGGGGCGCCAGGGCGGGGCCATCGCCAAGCAGGTAATGGACAGAGTGGAGACCGGTGTTTGCGGGGCTGGAGGGAGGGGAAGGTGGGGAGACACGGCTGATGGGTTAGGAGTTTCTTTCCCGGGTGATGAACTGTTCTGGAGGTAGACAGTGGGGAAGCTACCCACCATGACTATTCTGAAAGCCCCTGGATGATGTACTTTAAATAGGCCGGTGAATGGTTTTATGCGACCTTTATCTCCATTGTTTAAAAAGAAGTCAGGCCATGACATTCCATAGAGCCCTGAATCGGAGGCTTCCCCGCCCCCCGCTGAGTACACCGGCAAGCTTCCCGCTGACCCCCGACCCCTCCCTGGGCCTTCTGCCCTGGCCACCTGCCTGCCCACACGCCCGCCCACACCTCCTCCCACCCTGACCTCTCTCCTAGACCCAGACCTGCCTCGGGGCCTTGGCATAGCTGCTCCCTTTGCTGGAGGAACCTCCCAGGTTCTCCCACAGCTTGCCGCCCCCTTCCAGGCAGGTCTGGTCTCTGATGCCACCTCCTCTCACTCCTTGAGCTAAAGGCCTCCAAGCACCGTTCATGGCCCATTCATCTCGTGTTTGTCTCTGTCATCTCCTGGCGTCACATGTACTGAAACCACACACTTACTCTTTAATGTATCATCCATATCCCCCCGCCTGCATCCGTGGCCCCCACCAAGAGGCCGTGACTTAGGGAACCAGGTCTGTCCTGTCCCCTGCAGCAGCCCCAGCGCCCAGAACAGGGCCTGGGACATACCATATTCACAAGAGGTATTCACTGAATAGATCCAGCAACATAATGCTATTTATTTCTAAACTATAACAAACCATATTTATTTCTAACATCAGTATGAGCCAATAAAATAGCTCATATGACCTAAGAGAGCCATAGATGCAGGTGACGGGGGTTTAGACTAAGGAGAACTTGTTTCTACCTGGGTTTGGGGGAGAAAGACACACACACACACACACACACACACACACACACCCCAGAATGGGAGCTGAGGCACCCGGCCAGGAGGTTACTAGGTTCGGGCAGCGGACAAAGATAAACTCATTACATTCACGACAGGAGGGCGGAAGAGTGCTGGGTGGAGAATTCAGCCCTGGCCAGGCCTGCTCATTAGCATTTTTTTAAAAAATTGGAGTGTAATTGCTTTCCAACATCATGTTAGTTCTTGCTGTACACCGAAGTGAATCAGCTACGTGTATAAATATATATATACACCCACTCCCTTGGGCCTCCCCACCACCCCTCTTAGTCATCACAGAGCACTGAGCTGAGCTCCCCGATTTCTACGGCAGCTTCCCACCAGCCCCCGGTTTTACACATGGTAGGGTATGTACACCAAGCCTAAGCTCCCAGTTAGTCCCACCCTCCCCTCCCCCACCGTGTCCACACGTCTGTTCTTTTTCATCTCTATTTCCTGCCTTGCTAATAGGCTCCTCCGTACCGTTTTTCTAGATTCCACATGTTGGGGGCCAGCGTGAGGAACTCCGCCCATGGCAAAGGTCATGAGGAAGGGGGCTTCGGTATGCGCAAAGGTGTGATGAAGCCTCAGGAAATTCTCCTGCTCCTGAGCATCTAACCCCAAAACCAGAGTCTGTCCTGTACTCTCACCTACAGGGTGCTCTCCCCCATAACTGTTTCTCTCCGAGAAGGGGTAAACGTGCAGCTCCAAGGCAGTAAAAATTCCTGGGCGTGACTAGAGTGTTTCAACTTACTGGACTCTCTGAAGGTTATCTAGCCTGCCTGTATAGGTTCCTCCGGCCACAACAGCCCTCCAACCTTGAGAGGCATGAGATGTTTTGACTTACTAAAGGCAAATTCTTGTGGAAGGTTAGAAATTATTAGTATAGTGGGTTGGATGGGAATTATATTGATAAAGGGTTTCTTCAATTGTTGTGTCAATAATTGCCGCTAATTCCCTGCCCTAGGTGGGACAAGGGCGTCTCAGGTTAAACCTCTCTGTGGACACATGATTGTTTACTACCTCTCAACCATAAACAGCACAGAGAGTTTTGGAGTATTCTGAGAATCTTAATTAACATAGGACTTTTTCTTGTTGTTGAGTCAATGATTGCCGCCAGGCCTCCATATCCTTTAGGTACCTGGGAATATATTAATCAATGTATTTGGAATATAGAAAAGGAAATATAGTAGTTTTTGATGTTAGCAATATTAGACTTTCTGAGTTAATGAATTTTCTCTCTTGTAATAGATCACTGTACTTTGTTATAAATCACTGTGTCCTTGCTATGCAAAAATGTAACTTTGTCACTATCTCACGACTGAGTAGATCTTAAGAGGAACATTGGTGAAAGGATTTTCATTTATTGGACTGATGTTTGTTGCTAAAATCTTTATATTCCCTGCCCTTATAATGAATAAGGATTAACATATAGGAGAGATAAGTCTTAACCTTTAAGTATATAGGAGAAATAAGGATTAACATATAGGAGAAATAAGTCTTAACCTTTAAGTATATAGGAGAAATAAGGATTAACATATAGGAGAAATAAGTCTTAACCTTTAAGTATATAGGAGAAATAAGGATTAACATATAGGAGAAATAAGTCTTAACCTTTAAGTATATAGGAGAAATAAGGATTAACATATAGGAGAAATAAGTCTTAACCTTTAAGTATATAGGAGAAATAAGGATTAACATATAGGAGAAATAAGTCTTAACCTTTAAGTATATAGGAGAAATAAGGATTAACATATAGGAGAAATAAGTCTTAACCTTTAAGTATATAGGAGAAATAAGGATTAACATATAGGAGAAATAAGTCTTAACCTTTAAGTATATAGGAGAAATAAGGATTAACATATAGGAGAAATAAGTCTTAACCTTTAAGTATATAGGAGAAATAAGGATTAACATATAGGAGAAATAAGTCTTAACCTTTAAGTATATAGGAGAAATAAGGATTAACATATAGGAGAAATAAGTCTTAACCTTTAAGTATATAGGAGAAATAAGGATTAACATATAGGAGAAATAAGTCTTAACCTTTAAGTATATAGGAGAAATAAGGATTAACATATAGGAGAAATAAGTCTTAACCTTTAAGTATATAGGAGAAATAAGGATTAACATATAGGAGAAATAAGTCTTAACCTTTAAGTATATAGGAGAAATAAGGATTAACATATAGGAGAAATAAGTCTTAACCTTTAAGTATATAGGAGAAATAAGGATTAACATATAGGAGAAATAAGTCTTAACCTTTAAGTATATAGGAGAAATAAGGATTAACATATAGGAGAAATAAGTCTTAACCTTTAAGTATATAGGAGAAATAAGGATTAACATATAGGAGAAATAAGTCTTAACCTTTAAGTATATAGGAGAAATAAGGATTAACATATAGGAGAAATAAGTCTTAACCTTTAAGTATATAGGAGAAATAAGGATTAACATATAGGAGAAATAAGTCTTAACCTTTAAGTATATAGGAGAAATAAGGATTAACATATAGGAGAAATAAGTCTTAACCTTTAAGTATATAGGAGAAATAAGGATTAACATATAGGAGAAATAAGTCTTAACCTTTAAGTATATAGGAGAAATAAGGATTAACATATAGGAGAAATAAGTCTTAACCTTTAAGTATATAGGAGAAATAAGGATTAACATATAGGAGAAATAAGTCTTAACCTTTAAGTATATAGGAGAAATAAGTATTAACCTGTAGGAGAAATAAGTCTTAACCTTTAAGCATATAGGAGAAATAAGTATTAACCTTTAAGATTAATCATGTTAACCTTGGGTTAAATAAATTCCTTTCTTGATTGTAACTCACTACACCCTCACCCTATAGGAATGCGACTTTATTTGGAGGGTGGTGCTTGGTTTAAGGAAAAACACCCTTGGAAAAAATAAGTTTTTTGGTTATCAGAAAGAAAGAGTTGTAAATGTCAGCAGGCAGAAATGGCTTGAAGATGATGTAAAACCCCTAAAACTTTTTTTATGTAAAGCACCTGATTTTGATAAGGTCAGGACTGCTGACCCCCGCGTGACTCTGTATTCATCCCTATATGTAACAAAGGGTATATAAGCAAACCCAAAAATAAAGAAATCGGATCAGTTCCGGAAAGACTGATTCCCTCATGTCGTTCCTTTCTGCTCCCCAATTTTCTGGCTGAATTCCCATCTGGAGCGTGGGTGCCCGCCATGCATATGGTGCAAATTCCTTGTCTGGAATTTTATTGGTACCCCACGTAAGCCAAGTTATTCAGCCCCTTTCTCTCTATCTTACTATTTTCTTGTCGAATTCCCATCTGGTGCATAGGACCCACCAAGCCTACTAATTCTGCCTGGGCTTCTAAGATCGGACCAGGGGGGCCTCAGTGCCTCCTCTCCTTCGGGAGAACGGGAAGACACCTGCGGCCTACGTAAGTGGTGATTGGCACCCTGTGTTAACCAAGTTATTCGGCCTCTTTTTCTCTGCTAAATTCCTAGTCTCTCTCTATCTGTAATTAAATAAGTTTTTCCTAGGATGCCGACTCTGTCCCCACCTTCGAATCACCCTGGATCCACCAGGGCTGGACCCTGGCATCCACATATAAGGGTTAATATGGAGATCCAACCAGTCCATCCTAAAGGAAATCAGTCCTGGATATTCATTGGAAGGACTGATGCTGAAGCTGAAGCTCCAGTACTTTGGCCACCTGATGCAAAGAAGTGAATCATTTGAAAGGACCCTGATGCTGGGAAAGATTGAAGGCAGGAGGAGAAGGGGACGACAGGATGAGATGGTTGGATGGCATCACTGACTTGAAGGATGTGAATCTGAGCAAGCTCCAGGAGTTGGTGATGGGCAGGGAGGCCTGGCGTGCTGTAGTCCATGGGGTCGAAAAGACTACTCAACTGAACTGAACTGATACTTGTTTCTCTCTTTCTCTCTTACTTCACTCTTTTTTTTACATTAAAAAATAATTATCAAAGATTATAACTGTGCAATATTGAGACATATAGAGCAAGACACAGCGGTCAACGGACAGCGGCTCTGCAGAGCTGTGGTGGACTCTGCCGGGCATCATCATGCACCCGCCACTGGTAGACACGCGTCCCCCCACTGACCACCCCTTCCCTCTCTCCCCAGCCCACCCCTCTAGGCTGTCTCAGAACAGGGTTGAGCTCCCTGTGACTTCTCTCTTTATGGCAGACTCGGGGCCCATCCACATCTCTATAAACGACCCCATTAGCATTTTAAAAAATCTTTGCCAGTACATTGGGTGAGAGTGCCATTTTGTATTTGTAACATTTTGCTGATTGCTAGTGAGGCTGAGTGCTTTCCTTACATGCAGTCATCATTTCTGTCCCTTCTTGTGGATATCTGTGTATGTTCGGCGCTCATTTTCCCGTTAGGTGTTTTGGCTTCATTTCTGTTGAAAGCGCTCCTTAGTAAAGACATGGACACTGTCTCTCACACACATATATAGTGTATCTATCTATCTAGATTTACATCACATTTTCTCACACACATGTACACAGATAGATACAAATATAACTGTACAGCAAATAGAGGTTCCTAGTGTACTGTTTAGAGTTTAATCTTGTTGACGTCATTTTGGGATATGTAGTTAAATCCTTTCATTTTCTCAGAATGCGGTTCCTTTGCTTCCGTATCTAGGAATTCCTTTATCCAAAAAATGGTCAGTGTTAATCGATATTTCCTAACTCTTCTATGATTTCATTGTCTATACACATGGAACTTATTTTGATGGCAGTATGACACCAGAGCTTCTGAAAAGTTCCCACTCGTTAATCTTGCAATTCCATTTTTGCACCTCTTCACTGAGGTGTGTTTCTCAGGCATCTCGATAGAGTCCTCTGTAGAGAAGAAGATAAACTTCTCATAACATTTTAAGGAAAAAAAGATGAAGACCTCAAGGTTGCTATTAGAGCCACTTTAGGAATAGGAAGGAAAGTTGGAGACCCACCATCCAAAGCAAGGAATCTGAGATATGCACCCATATTTATTTGTCTGGGAGTTCATTGCAGGATAATCAGTTACAAAAAAATTGACAAAAGAATTTAGCAACAGTGCTAAACTGGTATTATCGATTATGATGGTGTAGGGGACAGGGGAGCCTGGTGGGCTGCTGTCTATGGGGTTGCACAGAGTCGGACATGACTGAGACGACTTAGCAGTAGCAGCAGGAGATAATATGGTGAAAAAGGATCAATTACAATAATTTTCATAAAGATGATTTTAATTAAAACCAGTGTTTCAAAGTTGAATGAAATCACATAAAAAGTTTAAAATGTGGGAATCAAACATGTATCCAATTCTGTAAAACTATGAAAACACATAGGAAAACCTGGGGAAGGAAATACGCCAAAACGTTAATGGTGGCAGAACAGCGCCTGGTTTTGATTTTCTTCTTTATACGTCTCCGAATTTCCCATCTGCTCTCCAATGACTGTATGACTGTCATCTCAGAAAAATACACTGGGGTTTGTGGTTGATGCTCCTTGGTTTGGCACGTTGGTTAGTACTGTTTTTAAGAAAAGGGTCAGGAGGCACTGCCCACATCCACAAATAAATGACCCCCGGAATCTCCAGGAATCGGATCCCTTGTACTTCTTTTCTGCATGTGAGGAATGGAGGTTTATTAATAGTTTCGCATCTATTTTATCATCACCCTTGCCCGGACCCTAGGTTTGGAAACAGGCCCAGCAAGTATTATGTGTTTCAGGGCAGGCACACCCCCTCGGCACTCCTGTGACATTCACGAGGCAACATGGGTTGCGTTTGTCTGCTACGAGCTTTCCATCCGCTGCATCTCTGAAACAGATCACTCACCAGGGCAGTTTTTGTCCGTCAGCATGAGATGGATCTTCAAAGTCACTCCTCTGTCAGGAAACCTTCAGGAACACCAAGGCCACATCCACTGTCTGTCTGCTGGGGGCGAGACCTCCTGGACATCACCTGTCTGCTCTCCCCAGACACGGGGCCATGACAACCCAGGACGGCTGTCCACCCCAAACCCCGACCTTGGGGACGGACACCCTGGGACCTGCAAGATTGCGGCAAAGCTGGAGGGAATGTGAACCTCATTCCATCCTGCCTCCCAGTTTGTAGGAAGCACTTCTGGTGTGTGGAACCCTAGAGTCCTGAGCAAATGTTACATGATTCTCCTCTCCATAAAAATAGACAAAAACCCTAAGGGAGATGGGCAATATAGAAAGACAAGAATCAAGAAGATGATTGTCCAAAGGTAACAGGTTATGAAGAAAAGGGCCCCCAGGAGGATCTACTGAAACACTTTAAGTCATCGGAACAGAACAACCCCTCCTTATCTTTTAGCCCGACATGCCCCCTGTCTGCTCTCAGCTTCACACTTAAATGGGGGGAGTGAGGAAACCTACGGGAACTGCTCCTTCCTCCTAGACCTCTTTGCTTATAATTCCGGATTGCTGTTCAGTCGCTCAGTCACGTGCAACTCTTTGCGACCCCATGGACTGCAGCACGCTGGGCTTCCCCGTCCTTCACTATCTCCTGGAGTTTGCTCAGATTCATGTCCATTGAGTCCGTGATGCCATCTGACCATCTCATCCTCTGCCACTCATCCTCATCCACTTCTTTGGTCTTCAAACTTTTCCAGTGTCGTCTTTTCCAGTGAGTCGGCTCTTCACAGCAGGTGGCCAAAGTATTGGCTCAAGGAGATCACACCAGTCCATCCTAAAGGAAATCAACCCTGAGTATTCATTGGAAGGACGGGTGCTGAAGCTCCAATAATTCCGGATCCTCCCAACTCTGCCCCCTGACTTGACACCTGAGGACTCTTTGAGTGCGGCAGATGCCAAGCACACATACAGAGAAGCCAAGGAGGTGAAGGGTGTGGGCTCTGGAAACAGATGGCCCAGTGCGCCCAGCACCTGCTCTTACCAGCTGTGTGCCTCCGGGCCAGTGACTAAGTGCGAATGCACGCACCCCGTAGCTACTGTGAGGGCTGGATGAGCTGACGCAGGCAAAGTGCCAGAGTCTGGTCCAGACGTGGTCCATAGCGAGAACCATGACGTGTTAGCTGCTGTTATGGTCTCGAAAAAAGGGAAAGGGAAAGTGTTCATCACTCAGCCGTGTCTGGCTCTGTGCAACCCCCTGGACTGTAGCCCACCTGGCTGTGCTGTTCATGAATTCTCCAGACAAGAATACTGGAGTGGGTACCCATTCCCTTCTCCAGGGGATCTTCCTGACCCCGAGACTGAACCTGCGTCTCCTGCTTGGCAGGCGGATTCTTTACCGCTGAGTCACCGGAGAAGCCCAGGTTTGGAAACTGGGACGCTGCAAGTGTGACCAGCTGAGAATCTCAAGATCATATCATCCCAGATTTGGGGCAGGTTTTAAAGCCTGCGACTGGCGTCTGTGTAAGAAGAGGAAAGAGAGACTTGAGGCACAGAGAGACACACGGGGAAAGAAAGCCAAGAAGACGGAGGCGGAGGCGGGAGGGATGTGGCCACAAGCCAAGGAGTGCCTGGAGCCACCAGGGGCTGTGAGAGGCCAGGAAGGACACTTCCCTAGAACCTTCAGAGGGAGCAACAGCCGTGCCCACACCTGGACTTTACTCGGGAGGAGTAAACCGCAGCTGTTAGAAGCCACTGACTCTGTTCTCCCTGGGGACTCCAACCCACCGCTTTCTTGACGGCTGCAACCTGCCCATCCCTTCCCACCCCCAGTGGACCTCTCCTTCCCACCCCCTCTGCTTTATCTTCTTTCTAAAAACTACGTGCATCCATACATACAGGTATACCTCAAGGATATTGTGGGTTCAGTTCCAGACCAGAAATAGGATGAACATTGCAATAAAGCAAGCCACACACGTTTCGCATGTGAGCTAGTGCATATAAAAGTTACACTATGCTGTAGTGTATCGAGTGTGCAATAGCATTATGTCTAGGAAAGTAGCACACTTATTGTAATTTAAAAATCATTATTACTAAAATATCCTTTATTGCTAAAAAAATGCTCACCGTCATCTGCGCCTTCAGCAAGTCATAGCAGTAACATCCAAGATCACTGGTCACAGATCATCATAACAAATAATAATGAAAAATTTTAAATATGGTGAGAGTTACCAAAACGTGACCTGGAATCCCAAAGTTGGCAAACGCTATGAGGAAAAATGGCACCGATAAGATGATCTTATTTGCAAAACAGAAATAGAGACAGAGAGGTAGGGAAGAAACGAAGGGGCAGCACAGGGAAAAGGGAGGGCAGGAGGGACGAGTGAGGAGACTGGGACAGACAGTGCAGGCGGCTGACGCAGGTATAAATCAGATAACTGACGAGAACCTACTGGGCAGCTCGGGTAACTCTCCTCAGTTCTGCGGTGACTTCAATGGGAAGGAAATTCAACAAGCGGGGATATACGGAAAGCTGATTCACTTGTCTGTACAGCAGAAACTAACACATCATTGTAAAGCGACTGTAGTCCCATGAAAACTAATTAAAAAATAAAGAATGGAATCCAAAAGCTAAACAACGAAAAAGAAAAATGGCACCGAAAGAGTTGCAGGGTTGCCACAAACCTTCAATTGTAAAAACCACAGTATCACTGAAGCACAATCAAACAAGTGCCGATACAGGTGCATGCACACTAAACCCTCCTGTACACATGTCCTCATTTATACATGTTGGACGCATAGCATTTATTTTGTCTGAACCACTGGAAAGGAGGTTAGAGATCGCGGTCCTTTACACCCTAGTGCTAGAGTAATAATTTCCTACAACATTGCCTTACAGATCCACAGAAAAGCTACTGGATTCAGAAGACTTAGCTCTGACACAGCACTTTTATCCCATCTGTTTCCATATCCCAGTCCATCAACTATTCCAACAGTGCGTCTTGCAGCATTTAATCCCCTTGAATAAAGGATCTGGTCCAGAATTCAGCTGTCATGCCTCTTTGGTCTTCTTTAATCTCCTTTAGCAACTCAACTTTCCTTGTTTTTCATGACACTTGTAGAACACAGGCCAGTCACTGTGCGGAACGTGCCTCTGCTTGGGCTAGCTCACGTTTCCTGTCCGTCTCTGGTTGCTCTGGCCTGCGCCGCTCCGTGTGGGCTTTCTCTGCTTGCGGGTCGTGGGGGCTGCTCTCTAGCTGTGGCTCACGGGTGGCTCACGGCTGTGGCTTCTCTTGCTGCAGAGCATGGGGTCTAGGCACACGGGCGTAGGTGCCCGGACCAGAGATTGAACCATCTCCTGCATTGCCAGGTGGGCCCTTAACCATTGGCCCAGGGAAGTCCTGATGTTTCCTCTTGGTCAGATTCAGGCTGTGCTTCCTCACTGGATACGTCCTGTGGAATGCTGTATCCTCCTTGGGGTGTCCCGTCTGGAAGCAGCCGGTGTCATCTGCCCTCATCTGGGATGTTAACCCCCAGTTAAAGGTGCTGTCTGGCACGTATGTCATATCATCTGTATTTCCCCTTGGAAAATAATGTCATCTACACAGTCTATGTGGAGACCATGTAAACTTCTTGCTTCTCAGCAGATTCACACGTGCATGCACACACACATGTGATTCAGCACTGATGTATCTGCTTCAGCCAATGTTCACCACAATGCATGCAACATGATGATTTTTACAAAGTCAACACTTCCATTTCATTTATCCACTCAGCATCCTCCTGTAAGAAACCCTTCCTTTCCCCTCATTTATGTATCACTTTATTGTCAGCTTGCAGAAAACCTAGCCTCTGAGATCATCACATCCACTAGGGACTTAAAAATATTTCAACATTTACAGTGGAAGCTGAGCAGTGACTTTGGTTCTCAGTTCTATTTGCACTTTGATGGAAGAAATTGATGCCTTTGCATCCACAAAAATTATGAGACCAAAAAATAAGCCAGGTAACCTTATTTTATTTTATTTCTTTTGGCTGCACTAACGCAGCCAAAAGGTCTTGGTTGCAGGACGCAGACTCTCATTAGTTGCCCCTCAGCTTGTGGGATCTTAGTTTCCCAGCCAGGGATCGAACCAGCATTCCTTGTACTGGAAGGCAAATTCTTAACCACTGGACCACAGGAAAGTCCCCAGGCAACCTTTTAAAATATCAGTCCATGATGACTATATTCCAACCCAAAGGAAATGTATTTGTAAGCAAGGTAACATTGAAGTTTTAAGAGAAAGAGGTATAAATATTGCATGCACACTAAGTCACTTTAATCGTGTCCAACTCTCTGGGCCCCCATGGACTGTAGCTTGCCAATCTCCACTATCCATAGAATTTTCCAGGGAAGAATACTGGAGTAGGTTGCCATGCCTTCCTCCAGGGGATCTTCCCAACACATGGATCGAACCTGGGTATCCCGCATTGCGGACAGATTCTTTACTACCTGAGCTGCCAGAGAAGCCGTGGCAAATATTACTCATTTCTAAAACTGGATGGAAACGATTGATGGTCAGAGTAGCAAAGAAACAGCATGTACTGTGTTCCAAAGAAACCAAGAGAGGAGAAGAAAGCACAAACACAATAGTTGGTGGCCATGGACAGAAATGTATGGGGTCTTCAGGATATTCAGCCAAGGACAACATCAAAGATGACAGAAGCGAGGCTGCTTTTGGAATACATGACGGGCCACCCAGCCTGGGAGAAGATAGGCAATGCTTCCAGGCGCAGATGGAAAACCTGGCTCGAAGGCCAGATCCTGTGGTGACGGGGCCTGTCAGCAGACCAGATGTTGGCAGGGAGCCTGATCCTAATTGAAGCAAAGCATCTGATTAATTCTTGGCTTGCCTCCTTGGAAATTCCATCTCTTACAAGTCTGAGGAAACCGTGGAACAAGGGGCTGCTGGGTAGCCCTCGTCGTATTCACCAGGCAACCATAACAGCCCGGAACACACTGAGTCCTTGAGAATGGAACACAGAGGTCAATCCGGAGGCCTCGTGTGTGATCCAGACCACGCCCCTGGTGTAGCCGGACAGGGTGAGATCGAAGCAAAGCCTCTGCTCAGGGTCTATAGAATCACCCCTGCCTGTTCCAGACGCCTAGAGCAGGGCATTCTACAGGCCCTAAGTTCACTTTCAACTTACATTCCTAACACACAGCATAGTTCATGTGCAATCCAGGAATGGTATTCTAAAGCAATACACGGTATTTTCATTAACCATGTTTATTTATGTATATGAATGTGGGCTTCCCTGGTGGCTCAGACAGTGAAGAGTCTGCCTGCCATGCAGGAGACCTGGGTTCAGTCCCTGGGTTGGGAAGATCCCCTGGAGCAGGGAATAGCCACCCACTCCAGTATTCTTGTGTGGACCATTCCATGGACAGGGGAGTCTGGTGGGCTACAGTCCATGAGGTCACAGAGTCACAACTGATATCTACATACACATACCTATTCAAATGAGTTGAAAATCTATGTCCACACAAAGGCAGATGTCTACAGTTGCTTTGTTCACAGTTACCAAACCTTGGAGGCAACCAGGATGTCCTTCAGTAGGTGAATGGATAAACCAACTACAGTAATGCATGCAAAGGAATGTCATTTGGCCATATTTTAAAAAGAGTTATCAAGCCACAAACAGACACAAAAGAAACGTTAAGTGCACTATACTAAATGAAAGGAACCAGTCTGAAAAAGCTGTGTTATATGACTCCATACTCCAGTGGCAGGACGTTCTGGAGAAGGCAAAACAGTAGAGACACATCAAGATCAGCTGTTGTCAGGGATTCAGGGTGGGCAAGAAGGGGGATGAACAGGTGAGGTGCAGGTGACTATAGGGCAGTGAAGGATCCTGTGTGACACGTCATGATGTCACAGGTCGTTCTACATACGTCAAAACTCAAGGAATATACGACACAAAGGGTGAACCCGAATGTAAACTGGGGACTTGAGCTAATAATAATATCAATACTGTGGTTGCTAGGG
>SJYC01064772.1:0-22471 GCA_006408675.1 Madoqua kirkii
TAGGGGGGAGGGGGGTGGGGGAGGGATGGGTTGGAAGCCTTGGATTAACATGCAAACTTTTATACATGGAATGGATAAACAACCAGGTCTTACTGTATAGCACAGGAAACTATATTCAGTATGCTGTGAAAAATCATAACGGAAAAGAACTTATATCATGCATGTATTACATAACTGAATCACTTTGCTGGACACCAGAAGCTAACATAACACTGTAAATCAGCTATACCTCAATAGGGCCTCCCAGGTGGCGCTAGTGGTAAAGAACCTGTCTGCCAACACAGGAGACGCAAGAGATACGGGTTCGATCCCTAGGTTAGGAAGATTCTCCGGAGGAGGAAATGGCAACTCACTCCAATGTTTGCCTGGGAAATTCCACGGACAGAGAAGCCCAGAGGGCTACAGTACATGGGGTCACAGAGAGTTGAACCTGACTGAGTGAGCACACACAGACATACTTCAGTAAAAAACGCATTAAAAAATAACAATCAGTATTGGCTCAACATTTGAAGCAGATGTCCCCTTCTTAATATAAGATGTTCAGAACAGGAAAACGGGGCGTTAGGAGGAGTGAGATGGTGCACAGGAATTCTCTGTACTTTCCGCTCAGTTTTTCTGTAAACATAAAACTGCTAAACGAAAAAGAAAAGCCGTCTAATATATGCTACATATATATATATATACATATAAAGAATAGGTGGAGCACAGAGGACCTACACAGCAGTGGAACTATTTTATAATGTTTACATTTATAATTTGACAATCTAATATAAAAGCCACCCTTAAAATTATATAGAACTCATATGATATTGTTGTATACTATGTCCACGTCATCCTCCAAATTTGGAGCCCACCATTTGCAAGGTAGCACACTCAAGTGGGCCTTAGAAAGCATCACTACAAACAAAGCTAGTGGAGTTGATGGAACTCCATTTTAGCTGTTTCAAATCTTGAAAGATGATGCTGCGAAAGTGCTGCACTCAATATGCCAGCAAATCTGGAAAACTCAGCAGTGGCCACAGGACTGGAAAAGGTCAGTTTTCATTCCAATTCCAAAGAAAGGCAATGCCAAAGAATGCTCAAACTACCGCACAGTTGCACTCATCTCACATGTTAGTAAAGTAATGCTCAAAAATCTCCAAGCCAGGCTTCAGCAATACATGAACCGTGAACTCCCTGATGTTTAAGCTGGTTTTAGAAAAGGCAGAGGAACTCGAGATTAAATTGCCAGCATCTGCTGGGTCATGGAAAAAGCAAAAGAGTTCCAGAAAAACATCTATTTCTGCTTGATTGACTATGCCAAAGCCTTTGACTGTGTGGATCACAATAAATTGTGGAAAATTCTGAAAGAGACGGGAATACCAGACCACCTGACCTGCCTCTTGAGAAATCTGTGTGCAGGTCAGGAAGCAACAGTTAGAAATGCACATGGAACAACAAACAGACTGGTTCCAAATAGGAAAAGGAGTACATCAAGGCTGTATATTGTCACCCTGGTTATTTAACGTCTGTGCAGAGTACATCATGAGAAGCGCTGGACTGGAAGAAGCACAAGCTGGAATCAAGATTGCCGGGAGAAATATCAATAACCTCAGATATGCAGATGACACCACCGTCATGGCAGAAAGTGAAGAGGAGCTAAAAAGTCTCTTGATAAAAGTGAAAGAGAAGAGTGAAAAAGTTGGCTTAAAGCTCAACATTCAGAAAATGAAGATCATGGCATCCAGTCCCATCACTTCATAGGAAATAGATGGAGAAACAGTGGAAACAGTGTCAGACTTTATTTTGAGGGGCTCCAAAATCACTGCAGATGGTGACTGCAGCCATGAAATTAAAAGACACTTACTCCTTGGAGGAAAAGTTATGACCAGCTTAGACAGTATATTCAAAAGCAGAGATGTTACTTTGCCAACTAAGGCCTGTCTAGTCAAGGCTATGGTTTTTCCTGTGGTCATGTATGGATGTGAGAGTTGGACTGTGAAGAAGGCTGAGTGCTGAAGAATTGATGCTTTTGAACTGTGATGTTGGAGAAGACTTTTGAGAGTCCCTTGGACTGCAAGGAGATCCAACCAGTCCATTCTGAAGGAGATCAGCCCTGGGATTACTTTGGGAAGAATGATGCTAAAGCTGAAACTCCAGTACTTTGGCCATCTCATGCGAAGAGTTGACTCATTGGAAAAGACTCTGATGCTGGGAGGGATTGGGGGCAGGAGGAGAAGGGGACGACCGAGGATGAGATGGCTGGATGGCGTCACCGACTCGATGGACGTGAGTCTGAGTGAACTCCGAGAGATGGTGATGAACAGGGAGGCCTGGTGTGCTGCGATTCATGGGGTTGCAAAGAGTCAGACACGACTGAGCGACTGAACTGAACTGAACACTGAGCAGGACTTAAGTCGGAGGTTATTTGTCTTCCAACCCGTAGTGAGAGGCTAAGGGAAGATGACAGAATGAAACAAAATAACATTAATTTTAAACTTTTTGAGGAAAAATTCATTTGACTATTTAATGAATGTTTAAGCCTTTCTTAAATGATTGAGCCACAACCATAACTGTCTGCACCGTTATTCCCAACACATCCTGATGAGGTAGGAATTCTGCAGCACAGCATTGCTCCCCCGCCAGGGTCCTGCCATTGCTTTAGAATGGTGAGAGTGAAAGTCACTCAGTCGTGTCTGGCTCTTGTGACCCCATGGACTGTAGCCCACCAGGTTCCTCCGTTCATGGGATTCTCCAGGCCAGAACACTGGAGTGGGTGGCCGTTACCTTCTCCAGGAGATCTTCCCAACCCAAGGATCGAACCCAAGTCTCCGCATTGCAGATGGATTCTTTACCATGTGAGCCATCAGGGAAGCCTGCTTAAATAGAAACCCTCTGCTTTTATTTTAACATATCCTCGGTTAAACTGATGGTAATCCTGCAGCTGCAGGAGGACATGGCATCACGTTTTTATCACCACATACAAACCCTTCTCAGCTGAAAGCGTAAATGAATGGTTGCCCAAGGTGCTCTTTGAAATGGAAACTTCATGCATTCCAAGAAAAAAACAGAAAGATTTTCCTCTGGTATCTCTACTGACTGCAGTAGAAGTTCTTCAAATCAAACCTAAACGCACACCCAGTGATGATGTCAGAGCTGTTTAAACACTCAGTGCCTATAATAGACTAACTCGATGGTGCCAAGTTTCACTTACCTCGGATGGGGCTCTCTTTCTCTGGCTCCCAGGCCCCTCCTATCCTAAGAACAAACATCTCATTCTGGAAAGGATGATGAGCTAATTATCAGGGATCATTGCACAAATGACTCTTGAGTAGACAGATGGCCCTTTACAGAAAACCAATCTATAGAGTGCATTTAAAATGAAATACAGTTCAAGAAAAGCAGACCTGTTTTAAAGCATGTTCAACCTGATACATTTATTTTTAAAGCGATAGTAGAATTCTGGTTCCAGGTACAATGAATTAAGTGCATGATGGCTGTATAATTTGGGGGCCCACTGCAAGATGAAAATATGAGGACCTCCAATTTTAAAAGTTACGAGATTACAACAGAGAGTAAACCAAGAGCGGAGGCCCTTCTGAGTGCATGGACACAGCTGGGACACAAGTGTGACGTCAAGGAGGCTGGGACGGGTTGACGTGGCTTGGATTTATCCTAATAGTTGACTTTATCGCTTGTGATCGCGGAAAGAATGTTTGAGAAAAGGGATGTGCATGGGTAAATGTTTAAAGCCTCTGTCTCATCAGTTAAGCAAAAACTCTTATATATGCTCACTACGTAACTGGATGAGAATCATGGGGCTTTTGAAACATTTTGAAAATGGTCATTTTAAACAATTTTATTCTGTCTGGCAGTTCAACTGATTACACTGTTGGTTAGTGTCAGGGAGTACAGCAAAATGATTCCATTACATGTGTACATATATCCATTCCTTTCGGGTTCATTTCCCATATCAGTTATCACAGAATGCTGGGTGGGACTGCCTGTACTGTCCAGTAGGCCCTTATTACCTGTTTTACATAGAGTAGTGTGTATGTTAATCCCAGCCTCCTAATTTATCCCTTCCTGCACTTTTCCCCTTTGGGAACCGTTAGTTTGTTTCCTAAATCTGTGAGTCTGTTTCTGTTTGGCAGATAAGTTCCCTTACAACACTGATCATTTTTGTCAGGACCCAATCCTTTTCTTTCTTGCAAAGATCTGTGATGCCCCCAGAACGCCACCATCCCCACCCTCACTGGCACTGGAAATGCCTCTGACCTTCCTCAGTCTCTGATTGTAGAGAGCCTCCCCAGAAACGCAGCAACCCAGTCAGCTCAGTACCCGCTCCCCTTCACACCACCTCTTTCCTGTGAAGGGGCTACATGACAGGGTGCTTGGAGGACAACGTAACGGCTTTGCACACTCAGGCTCTCTCTCCAAGAATGTTCACAGCCCCTGAAACCTGTCCAAAGAAAGCAGGAAAAATTCCACCCTCCATCCAGCATTTCTGAACACTGAGTGTGTGTTCCCTTCCTAAAACCCAAGCCAATAAGACGCCATGCAGATCCATAAAGGTTGGCTTTGCAAAGCCAATTGCTCAGCCAATCTCGACACACGCCTTTTTGCGTTTATCACAGTGGTGCAGTCAGAAAGTCTGGCATCCATTGAAACTGAAAGGTCATGTCAGCTGCGAGACAGCCTTGGTTTACAGAGGGACTCCTCCTTGTCCAGAAAAACCAAGGGGCTTTAGTGAAAAGCATCTGGGTTGCTTTCTATCTGCATTTTACTTTGGGTTTTTAATTTATTTTTAAGCATAGTTAATGTTTGACTTTATATGCTGTCTAGGTTGGTCAGGTTGATGACCTTATTTCCCAACAAAGGTCCATCTAGTCAATGCTATGATTTTTCCAGTAGTCAGGTATGGATGTGAGAGTTAGACTGTGAAGAAGGCTGAGTGCCAAAGAATCGATGCTTTTGAACTGTGGTGTTGGAGAAGACTCTTGAGAGTCCCTTAGATGGCAAGGAGATCCAACCAGTCCATCCTAAAGGAGATCACTCCTGAATATTCATTGAAAGGACTGAAGCTGAAGCTGAAACTCCAATACTTTGGCCACCTGATACGAAGAACTGACTCATTGGAAAAGACCTTGATGCAGGGAAAGACTGAAGGTGAAAGGAGAAGGAGACGACAGAGGATGAGATGGTTGGATGGCATCACTGACTCGATGGGCATGAGTTTGAGTAAACTCCGGGAATTGGTGAAGCCTGGTGTGCTGCAATCCATGGGGTCACAAAGAGTCTGACACGACTGAAAGACTGAACTGAACTAAATGTTTGACTAGGTAACAGTTTCACACTGTATCAAAAAGTGTAAGAAGTTATACAGTTAGGAGGTGGTTTTATATTTTACCTTCCAACTAGTAATTGTCAAAGGTTATTATGCAAATATAAGCAAATAGATACTCCCCTTTTACACAAAGGGAAGCATACTCTGAACCCTACTCTGTACACTAAGTCTCCTACATGCAAGTGAGTTCTGTTCAGGGAGCATGTTTATAAGTCCAATTTGTTCATAAGTCCAACAAACTTAGCCTAGGTACCCAACTAACAGAATCAGCTATATAGTACTGTATTGTAATAAGTTGATCATACTTTTCATGCAAATAATACATAAAATCAAGCACAAAAAATAAAGAGATCACTTGTAAACTTACAGTACATACCTTGGAAAGGAGGGTAGTCCAATACAACAGCTGGCACACAGAGGCTGGCATGGAGTGAACAGGCAAGAACAGTTCCTGCGCAGAGGAGGGAGAGGAGGCGGGAGATGGCAGAGCTGAGGGGTGGTCAGCCGTAGGGGACAGGGCGAGCTGCAGTCTCACTCCTGCCTGGCGTTGATGGCGCAGGTTCTGGGCCTGAGATACAGATACTGTGCTCCTGTAATCTACACAGCTGTTGCTGTGCAGGCCCTCAGTCGTGACTGACTCTGCAACCCCACGGACTGCAGCGCCCCAGGCTTTTCTGTCCTTCACTGTGTCCTGGAGCTTGCTTAAACTCATGTCCATTGAGCCGGTGATGCCATCCAACCCTCTCATCCTCTATACAGTGCTTGTAAATAAAATACACAACAGCACAACCGCTTGTAGAGGATGCACCCATGTGACAAGGTACACCAGACTTGCGAACTAACTTACCTGACTGCACAAACGAACACACATTCATATCTCTGAAAGCTTGCAGCTTGAAGGTTCGTATGCACTGGGCTTACTGTAATTTCCTTTGTAATTTAACACTCTGTCTCGGACCAATCTCTGTCAGGATGTAAAAGGCACACCCCTTGTTGCATTTCACTGTATGGATGGATGTCTCATAATATACTTAATCAGTCTTCTTTTAGGCCAGGGGGCCCCCAAATTCTGGTGATCTGAGATGGAGCCGACATAATAATAATAGAACTAAGTGCGCAACAAGCAAGGTGGTGGTGGCTTAGTTGCTAAGTCGTGTCCAAATCCTGCAACCCTATGGACTGGAGCCCGCCAGGCTCCTCTGTGCTTGGAATTCTCCAGGCAAGAATACTGGAATGAGTTACCATTTCCTTCTTCAAGGGATCTTCCCAACCAAGGGATCCAACCTGGGTCTCCTGCACTACTGGCGGATTCTTTACCACTGGGCCACCAGGAAGACAATCAGTTCAGTTTGGTTCAGTTGAGTTCAGTCGCTCAGTCGTCTGCAACTCTTTGTGACCCCACGGACTGCAGCACACCCAGCCTCCCTGTCCATCACCAACTCCCAGAGTTTACTCAAACTCATGCCCATTCAGTTGGTGGTGCTTTCCAACCATCCCATCCTCTGTCATCCCCTTCTCCTCCTGCCTTCAATGTTTCCCAGCATCAGAGTCTTTTCCAGTGAGTCAGTTCTTTGCATCAGGTGGCCAAAGTATTGGAGTTACAGCTTCAACATCAGTCCTTCCAGTAAATATTCTGGACTGATTTCCTTTAGGATGGACTGGTTGGATCTCCTTGCAGTCCAAGGGGCTTTCAAGAGTCTTCTCCAACACCGCTGTTCAAAAGCATCAATTCTTCACCACTCAGATTTCTTCACAGTCCAATTCTCACATCCATACATGACCACTGGAAAAACCATAGCCTTGACTAGATGGATCTTTGTTGGTAAAGTAATGTCTCTACTTTTTAATATGCTGTCTTGGTTGGTCACAACTTTTCTTCCAAGAAGCGAGCATCTTTTAATTTAATAGCTGCAGTCACCATCTGCAGTGATTTTGGAGTCTCAAAAAATAAAGCCTATCACTGTTTCCATCGTTTCCCCATCTATTTGCCATGAAATGATGGGACTGGATGCTATTCCATCATTTCCCCATCTATTTGCCATGAAATGATGGGACCGGATGCTATGATCTTAGTTTTCTGAATGCTGAGTTTTAAGCCAAAAGACAATAAATGTGATAAAATAAATCCAATGTGCTTGAATCATGCTGAAACCATCCCCTACTCTAAGTTCACAGAAAAGCAGTCTTCCATAAAACCAGTCCCTGATGCCACAAATGTCAAGGACCGTTGTTTTAAGGAACATATATATTGTTGCCAACCTTTTGCCGTTACAAAATCACCCAAATCTATTTTTCAGTGTGATTTGTTCATTCATTAGACCCTGAGGAGGGCATCGTGTGATGAAAAGACCACCACCAGTCACATCAGGGCCCCAAGACAAGGTATCTCAGGGGTTAAAAAAAAAAAAAAGTGTGTTTCGTACACTGAGCACACATTTTTACCCACCGAAGTTCAGAGCTGAAGGTTTTCCCCTCTCCTCCTAAATTCTTCCAGGCATTTTTCTGAGAATTTGTCTGCAGTCAAAGGATGTGAAATCCTCCAGCTCTCAGTACACAAACAACCTCGGGGTGTCACAGATTCAAAGAAGACCAAAGGCCCCTTGATACAGGGCCCCCAAGCACCTTTGCATTTCTGCTCACCCAGGGTACTTTTCATTCAAAGCCTTTGTATGTTAACAGATGTGAGGAGATAAACTAATTTTAGCAAGGGAAAGCATTCAACACAAGACTACCCTATAGCAAGTGCTCAGTAAATAACAAGTAAAAATCAGTGAG
Organism: Madoqua kirkii; assembly: GCA_006408675.1. Classification (NCBI taxonomy): domain Eukaryota; kingdom Metazoa; phylum Chordata; class Mammalia; order Artiodactyla; family Bovidae; genus Madoqua; species Madoqua kirkii. The sequence continues at coordinate 8,102 of SJYC01064772.1, forward strand.
CTGCTTACAACCCACTTCCGGTGGCCAATAATATAAGAACCAGTTAAACACTCTGGCTTCCCAGATGGCTCAGTATTTAAAAAAAAAAAATGTCTGTGATGCAGGTGATGTAGGAGACCCAGGTTTGATCCCTGGGTTGGGAAGATCCCCTGGAGGAGGGCACATCTATCCACTCTAACATCCTTGCCTGGAAAATCCTGGTGGGCTAGAGTCCTCGGGGTCGCAAAAGGTCAGACACCACTGAGCAACTGGGCAGCAGCAGCAGACGCTCGGACGAGATGAATAAACGCCAGGAGGAAAGTTTCGTGCCTGCAGCCCACCGGAGTTTGCCCCAGTTTTTAGGTTCGTGTCTGAGGATCTAAGCCAGACTTCAGCCCTGGATCACATCACAGCGCTGGATGTCTGGATTCTGGGATAAAGGCGCCAACCGAAGCCAGCACCGTTGTTGTCTGTGTGGTCTAGCCAGAGACCTCTGGAGTCTTAGACCCTCCTGGGGCCCCCATGAGGCCACAGACAGTCTCATGGTGACACTGAGACCATCTCTCTCACTCTTGCTCTCTCAATACACCATGGAGTCTTCCAGAAGTTTTGTGACGTTTGATACTGCACCAGATTGAATACAGAGGCAGGAATGAGAACCCAGCTGTCTTCCAGTAAGCCAGCCATGAAAGAGACTTGGGAAAAAAACTGCAAAATAATGTTAATTTCCCCATGAGGTTACTTTGCTTTGGAACATGTAGCTTTGTTTTTTTTTTTAAGTATATATTATTTATGCCAACCTGTAGTGGGTTTATTATTTTTAGTCAATTAAATGTCTTTTAAATTTCTCACTTTTACTCTTTTACTTTCTAATACAGTAAAAATGCTCTGATTAGCACAGTACACAAAAACAAAAGCTCTTGGAGGTCTGTAGCAATTTTTAAGAGTGTGAAGGGATTCCAAAACCAAAGAGTTTGAGAATCCTGTCCCTTCCAACAAAGAGATGTTGGCTATCAGTTCCTCCACCTTAAGTTCTAGGAGGCCAGCCCACTCGCGGACTTGGTCACGCTTGTGTCCCCAGCAGCACACAGTGCTTGTATGTGGCAGAGGCCCATGTTTGGTGGGGGGTTGAGGGGAGAGGCGGGACCAACCTGCGGACGTTTTCATTAATTATCACTAAAGAGTGCAGCGAATGCAAACGTCGGAAATGGCAACCCAGTCCACCATTCTTGCCTGGAGAATCCCACGGGCAGAAGAGCCTGGTGGGCGACAATCCATGGGGTCGCAAGCAGACACGACTGAGCGACTAACACTTCACTACACTTCAGTGCAAAGGTAGGCAAATGCTCCAAGAGGAAATGGCAAGTCGTTTGGGGTGAATGGCTTATCGTGAAGAGAATAAGCAAATGGACAAAGACTTGGAGATCCACACTGAAAGGGAGGGAAAGAGGGAAACAGGTAAACAGGTGCGTCCCAGCCAGGTGTGTCCAGCACGGTGGTCCCCGACTCCCCACTGCTGCTCCTCTGGGGGCTCCCCTACACGTGCTCCACACACCCCCCAGCCCCACAGTCCAGGGCTGGCAGCCAGGGGTGTCCAGCTTCCCGAGGCCACCTTCAGCCCTGCATCGCGCAGCCTCACCCACACATCCCTGGGGCTCTGATGAGTTTGCACCTGAATTCCAGCCTTGGAGCCCCATCACCAGCACTACTGGGAGCCCATCATGGAACCTGACCGGGGGTCCACTTAGCGGCTCAAGCACTGCTGTGTTGCCTGGCAGAATCCAGCACCATGAATACCCCACATGCAAGGCCTGAGGGCTCCTCCATCCATCCCCCACCAATATTTAGCGCCAGAAGTCTTCCCGAGCCTGCCTCATAGATTTAAGGTGGTATCTTCTGCTGTGCATTTTCCCCATCCTTGTGCCTAATGAAGGCCTCCTCCCATGCTTAAGCACCTTTGGGGGTCGCCTTTTCCTGTAAATCACCTGTTTTTCCTTCACCTTTTTTCCATTAGAATTTCTTCTTTTTAAATTGAAGTATTGTTGATTTACAATGTTATGTTAGTTTCTGGTGTATAACAAAGTGATTCAGTTATGTGTGTGTGTGTTCATGTATATACATATATATTTTTTCATTATTTTACACTATGGTTTTTTCCAAGATATTGAATACAGTCCCCTGTGTGCTACAGTAAGACCTTATTGTCTGTCTATTTTATATATAGTAGCATGATTATGCTAATTTCTAACCACTAATTTATCCCCCACTCCCTTTCCCTCTTTTGGACCATCGTTTGTTTTCTGCGTATGTAAGTCTGCTTCATAAATAAGCTCATTTGATGGCGTTCATCTTTCTCTTTCTGAGTTACTTCTCTTGTGTGATAATCTCCAGGTCTAGCCATGTTGCTGCAAACGGCACTGTCTCAGAATGCCATTTCTATCTTACTGGTTTGTAGATGTTTCCTGTGTATTCTTTATTGGGTTCACTTGTGGACATATCTCTCTATAACCTGACTCCACCAATCTGTCATCTTTCTCTAGCCTTGTCCATGGGGTCCTAAGGGGCAATAAGCTTTTATTGGGTTGTGGTTTTTTTTTTTTTTGCCTGTAATATGAGCTTTTAAATTTTGGCTTACTAATTCTTTTTCCCTCTGTAAGGCCATAGACATCTTCCTGCATCTTCTTCAATTGAATTTGTGGTTTTACCTTTCACTTTTTAGATCTTTAGCCCAGCAAGAGTCAAAGCTGGTAATGAAGTTCTCTTTACTTTGCAAAGCAAGCCACGCAGTGCTTGCGTGCATGCTAAGTTGCTTGAGTCATATCTGACTGCTTGTGATCCTATGGATTGTAGCCTGCCAGGCTCTTCTGTCCAGGATTCTCCAAACAAGAATACTGGAGTGGATTGCCTTGCCTGGAGAATCCCATGGACACAGGAGCCTGGAAGGCTGTAGTCCATAGTGTTGCAAAGAGTCAGACACGACCGGAGCAGCTTAGCTCGCACAGCACGGCTCGTTTTGCAAAGTAAAAATAACTTTATTATCAGCTTTGACTCTCCCTGGACTAAAGATCTAAAAAGTGAAAGGTAAAACCATACATTCAACTGAAGAAGCTGTAGGAAAATGTAAACCCAGGCATCTCCTTGCATTGACCAGAGGGGGCCTGTCTTGAGCCTGCACCTCTGGGGACAGCTTAGCGGGTAACCCTAATTCCAGGGGCTGAAGGCATTGCGGAGGTTCCTTGAAATGGAGTGGCTCCATCCGGAGCCCTGGAGAAGAACACCTCGGCTTTCCTCCCCAGGACAAACACCACTGAGCCCCAGTATGTTGGAGTCATCTTAAATCATAAAATCCAATTTGGGGGTCCAGCATGGTAGGAATAAGCATCAACAGAGTAGCACTTGAAATGCATTCATGTTCCAGTACCCAGCACCTGCTGTCTGCCAGGAACTGTCATAAGCAGTTAGCATCCTTCGTCCCAGGATCTTGCTTGGGTATAAGGTCTCAGCGAAGCCTCGGTGGGGACACTCTATGTGTTGAGATGCAGCTGGTGAGAAGTCATCGGGTGTAGAATATGGAGTGACCCACATCACATCCCAAGAAACCAATGTTGTTGCCAGTCTTCCAGCCTCTGCTGCAGAAAGCTATTCTGGTGAGCCCAGCGCTTAGCTCAAGGGTCCTTGTAACAGTGTGATTGATTGAAACCCAGCTGAGACAAGAGCATAATCATGGCAAGAAATGCTTGCAGCTAAAGCATAGCCCAATGTGGAATCTAAAAAATTGAAAAGTCAGTCATAGGAACAAAGAGTAGGATGGTGGCTGTCAGGGTCTGGGCCGAGGAAGCAGGAGAGGCTGGTAAAAGAGTACAGATCTGGCGATCAGGAAGGTCTGAGGACTGAATGTGTAACTTAGTGACTGTGATCAGAATACCGTGTTGAGTAACTGAAAGTTGCTGAAAGAGTGGAACTCTTCACAAACTGGGACGCTGTTGCCTGCAGCCCGCCAGGCTCCTCTGTCCATGGGATTTCCTAGGCAAGAGTACTGGAGTGGGTTGCCATTTCCTCCTTCAGGGGATCTTCTCGACCCAGGGATCAAACCTTGAAGGAATCTTCCTTGAAGAACTGATGCTGAAGCTCCCATACTTTGGCCCTCTGATGTGAAGAGCCAACTCACTGGGGAAGACTCTGTGCGGGAAATGATTGAAGGCAAGAGGAGAAGGGGACGTTGGATGGCGTCATCGTCGACTCAGTGGACGAGAGTTTGAGCAAACTCTGGGTGATGATGAAGGACAGTGAAGACCAGTGTGCTGCAGTCCACGGGGTGGCGAAGAGTCAGACACAACTTAGTGACTGAACAACAAGAGGTAGGTTCTCTCTGCCCCCAGACCTCAGCGACCTGAGTTTGGCCCCCAGTTCTATGTCAGCTGTGCAACAGGAGTTCCTCTCCACTCATCCTGTGGTTTCCTGAGGTTGTGTCCTCCAAGCTCCAGCCCTGGGGAAGGTCTCCAGCAGAAACACACGAGCACAGGTGAAGAGCCAGATACAGCAAACATGTGTACACGTGGGCTTCAGTGTGCAGGGATATTCATGTGTGTGTGCATGAACACACCTGGAGAGGTGCACACGTATGAGAGCATGTGTACAGAAACAGGCATGCATGCCCTCTCACAAAACTCACTCTCACAGAAACACGCTAAGGTTACTGGCTTCACTGCTGACTGGTGGCCGGGGAGAGATGCTGTTTGTTCTCAGCCACCCAGTCGTGTCCAACTCTGGGACGCCGGGGCCTGCAGCCCGCCAGGCTCCTCTGCCCACGGGATTTCCTAGGCAAGAGTACCGGAGTGGGTTGCCATTTCCTCCTTCAGGGGATCTTCCCGACCCAGGGATTGAACCTACGTCTCCTGAGTCTCCTGCACTGGCAGGGGGATTCTTTACCCCTGAGCCACCAGGGGAGCCCAGAGAGAGATCGACAAGGGTTCAAACTGAAGTTCCTATGAAAACGCTCTCCAGTTGCACACCCACAGCCCCATCACCTCCATCCCCTGACCTGTCTCTCCTCCCTTTTTTCTCAACCTCCTCTTCTCATCTCTGACAATGCAGGAGGTCTTTTCCTACCCTAAGCCTTCAAGGTGTTTTCCAAATAACACAGTGATTTTTTTTCCTCCTTGAGAAGAACTCTGGTACCAGTTGTTCAGATGATCAATTCTTGTAAATCTCTTCATGTGGCAAGAAGAGAGGTACAGTCTCAGGAAAGTCTTCTCCTGGGCTAGCCTTCCCCTGTGGATTCTTGAATGGTGCTCTGTCACCGGACATGGAATGCTGGTGCCTCTTCGGTATTGCACCCTTCATGTCTTTTCAGGATCAGAACCAGTGCCAGGATCCCAGGCGTAGGGTCAGACCAAGCTGTTTGCACTCTGCCTGAGCGAGTCTAAAAGAAAACAATCCTCCAGTTGCCACATTCTCAGTGAACAGACAGGCGATTCACAGAGGTGCCTGATAAACGCTTTTAGTCCCTTGGGATACTTTTTTACCAGCCACTTTCCCCACCCGTAGTTTAATTGCCCATGAAGTTCATCAGCCATGTCAATGACACAGAAAATCTGGAATTCCCAATAGCCAATAGCTGAAGACATGTACAGCTGATACAGACTTTCAGGAAGGTAGATGAGCCTATAATTTAAGCCCTGAACAACAGTCTCCATGACTAATGGGAGAAGCATAATCAAGGGGCAAAGCTTGTCCGAGGAAAAAAATAAGTGAAGCTCACCTTCAATTTTAAGCAGGATTCCGCCTGGGCTGTCCCGACTGTTTCACGGTCAGTATTATTTATTGTAGTTTAAAAAGTGACATAAACTCTCCAGTTTCACACTTTGCCCCGTTGGAATCCAGGCTAACAAAATCACAAAGGAATCTCTGGTCTCTTCCCACATGCTCATCTGATAAATTGATAATGAGGGCATCAGAATATGTACCTTGCCTGGAAAGCAGCGACTATATCAAGGCCACAAAGACTCAGGCTCAACAGAAGTGCTAAACCTAAGGATTTGTGCAATGTCACGTGACAGTTTTCCAACACTTGCCGAAGCAATTTTGAGACTACCTCTAAAATGTCAGCTTTGGCAAAGAGCTCTCCACACACTGCCTCCCACAATCCACACAAAAATTTCAAGAACCAGATATTGGAGCAGCGTTCAAGTGTCTGATTCTCAGTATTTTTGACACCTCCACAAAGACTCCCCTTAGAATTAGCAGTTACTGTTTAGTTAAATATTTGTGATGTGTGGCTGGAATTGAAGGCGCTCACCGCATTTTAAGTAAACACTCAGGCTCTTTTAAAAGCTTTCCCCTTGGAGGGAAGATGCATTTCTCTTGGCCAGGTCTAAGGGAGGAGATTCTATTTGTAAGCTTCCAGCTCCTCAGAGCCTCACTGGGGAGTTTAGAACAGGAATGAGCACCTGTGTGGTCATTAATAGTGGCATGAACTGCTTTCTTCCCAAGAGGATTCTGTGCCAATATCTTAAAACAGAAATACATATTGCATTTGGGAAATCATTCCCTTTTCCCTCTCAATTACAACAACACATATCCTCCAAGTTACCAAATAGTCAGTATCTCATAATTCAATGACTAGGCAAGGACTGGCTTTTAGGAAAGAAAATTGGCTTGGATTATATGCTGCTAAGTCACTTCAGTCGTGTCCGACTCTGTGCAGCCCCATAGACGGCAGCCTACCAGGCTCCCCCGTCCCTGGGATTCTCCAGGCAAGAACACTGGAGTGGGTTGCCATTTCCTTCTCCAATGCAGGAAAGTGAAAAGTGAAGTCGCTCAGTCGTGTCCGACCCTCAGCAACCCTATGGACTGCAGTCTACCAGGCTCCTCCATCCATGGGGTTTTCCAGGCAGGAGTACTGGAGTGGGGCGCCATTGCCTTCTCCCTAGATTATATACTGCAACTGAATGAGACCCTACTGAGTATCTGTCTGTGTGTGTGTGTTTGGTCACTCAGTGGTGTCTGACTCTTGTGAGCCCATGGACTGTAGCCTGCCAGGCTCCTCGGTCCGTGGAATTTGTCCGGCAAGAACACTGAAGTGGTCTGCCAATTCGAACTCCAGGATCCCCCCAACCTAGGGATCAAACCTTTGTCTCTTCATCTCCTGCGTCGGCAGGTGAGTTCTTTACCTCTGAGCCGTGAGGGAAGCCCCACTGAGCGTCTCGGTTCAGTCCAGCCACTCAGTCGTGTCCCACTCTTTGCACTCCCTTGGACGGCAGCACACCAGGTTTCCCTGTCTTTCACTATCTCCCAGGGTTTGCTCAAACATGTCCATCGAGTCAGCGATGCCATCCAGCCATCTCATCCTCTGTCATCCCCTTCTCCTCCTTCCCTCAGTCTTTCCCAGCATCAGGGTCTTTTCCAATGAGTCAGCTCTCCACGTCATGTGGCCTTCAGCATCAGGCCTTCCAGTGAACACCCAGGACTGATTTCCTCTAGGACTAACTGGTGTGATCTCCTTCCAGTCCAAGGGATTCTCAATAGTCTTCTCCGACATCGCAGTTCAAAAGCATCAACCCTTCAGTGTTCAGCCTTCTTTATGGTCCAACTCTCACAACTATACAGGACTACTGGAAAAACTCTATGGACCTTTGTCAGCAAAATGATGTCTCTGCTTTTTAATATGCTGCTCTTTTTAGTAAGCTTTTCTTCCAAGGAGCAAGGGCCTTTTAATTTCATGGCTGTAGTCACTGTCTGCAGTGATTTTGAAGCCCAAGAAAACAAAGTCTCTCACTGTTTCCTTATCTGTTTGCCATGAAGTAATGGAGCCAGATGCCATGATCTTAGTTTTTTGAATGCTGAAATTTAAACCAGCTTTTTCACTCTCCTCTTTCACCTTCATCAAGAGGCTCTTTAGCTCCTCTTCACTTTCTGCCATTAGGGTGGTATCATCTGTGTATCTGAGGTTATTGATATTTCTCCCAGCAATCTTGATTCCAGTTTGTGCTTCATCTGGCCCAGCATTTTGCACGATGTACTCTGCATGGAAGTTAAATGAGCAGGGTGACAATATACAGCCTTGGCTTACTCCTTTCCTAATTTGGAATCAGTCTGTTGTTTCATGTCCGGTTCTAATCGTTGCTTCTTGACCTGCATACAGGTTTCTCAGGAGGCTGGTAAGGTGGTCTGGTATTCCCAACTCTTGAAGAATTTTTCAGTGTGTTGTGATCCACACAGTCAAAGGCTTTATCATAGTCAATGAAACAGAAGTAGATGTTCTTATGGAATTCCCTTGCTTTTTCTATGATCCAAGGGATGTTGGCAATTTGATCCTGTCAAATGTTATCTCTAACAACAAACCTACCAATAAGATACATTGATCCTGTGTTATTTATCAAGTTCAGAAAAATGAAATAACTTGTTCAAGGTCAACCAGCAGAATGGAAGAATCAGAATTCCAGCCTAATTGTGTTTGATCCATATTAGTCTCCTCAGGCTGCCAGAACAAAAATATCACAAACCAGGCAGCTTGAACAATAGAAACATATTTTCTTTCAATTTTGGAGGCTGAGAAGATATTCACAGTCAAGGCGTCAAGTGGTGGTTTTCTGATGAGAGCGCTCTTCCTGACTTGCAGACAGCAAGTCCATTCTTGTCTCTTCTTGTGAAAGTCACTCAGTCATGTCTGACTCCTTGTGACCCCATGGACTATACAGTCCATGAAACTCTCCAGGCCAGAATACTGGAGTGGGTAGCCTATCCCTTCTTCAGCAGATCTTCCCAACCCAGGGGTTGAACCCAGGTCTTCTGCATTGCAGACGAACTCTTTACCAGCTGAGCCACATGGGAAGCCCTTGTCTTCTTGTCTCTTCTTACAAGGACACTAATCCTCTGGGAGCAGGGCCCCACCTTTATGATCTTGCTTAAACTTAATTAATTCCTCAGAGCCCCCAATTCCAATACAGCCACACCAGTGGTCAGGTCTTCAACATGGGAATTTGAGGAGACACCTTCCTGGGTGGCTCAGCGATAAAGAACCTGCTTGCCAGTGCAGGAGATGCAAGAGACGAAGGTTCAATCCCAGGGTCAGGAAGATCCCCTAGAGAAGAAAGTGGCCACCCATTCCAGTGTTCTTGCCTAAAACAATTCCATGGACAGAGGAGCCTGGTAGGCTACAGTCCATGGGGTCACGAAGACTTGGATACAACTGAGTACATGATGTGCACACACACACACACACACACACACACACACACATCAGACCATAATATGGTCTTTGTACTACCTTGTGCTTCCTTTCTGCATCAATATATCAATTAGAGAAAATCACATTAACATTTTAGATATTTTTAGTCACAACATCCACATTAAGACTCAGTCCTTTCCTAACCTGATTATTTTCTACCATCAAACTTTACTTCTACCGCTAAGTCACTAAGTGAGAGCACAAGTCAGCAAGATTGAGTCAGTATTTTCCTAATTTAATCTTCTGTCAGTGTTAATATTACCAATGTTTTCTCTTAGTGTGAGAATACTTGCGTGTCTGCCTTCCCTTCTCTACTGAAGGGAAAGTCTTCTTTACTGAACAGGAATTCTCATTGGTGTATAGTGGCTGTACAATGTCGTGCTAGTCTTCAGTGCACAGCAAAGTGGACCGGCCATACATACACATCAACCCCCTCCGCTTTGGACTCCATTCCCATCAGGTCATCACAGTGCATTAAGCAGCGCTCCCTGGGCTAGATAGTATATTCTCATTACTTACCTATTTTATACATACTATCAGTAGTATCAGCGACTGAGCGACTTCACTTTCACGTTTCACCTTCATGCATCGGAGAAGGAAATGGCAGCCCACTCCAGTGCTTGCCTGGAGAATCCCAGGGACAGGGGAGCCTGGTGGGCTGCTGTCTATGGGGTCGCAGAGAGTCGGACACGCCTGAAGCGACTTAGCAGCATCAACAGTACACACACGCCAACGCCAAGCTCTCAGCTCCTCCCACCCGCTCCTTGCCCACTTGGTGTCCATACGTTTGTTCTCTATATCTGTGTCTCTACTTCTGCTTTGCAAATGAGTTCATCTGTACCATATTTTTAGACTCCACATACACACGTTAATAAACGACCTTTGTTTTTCCCTCAGAAATTCTTCATGTTAATGTGATGGGTAGAATGCTGGTGGTGCAGACACATTTGGAAGGACAAAGCAGAACTGGGCATTTTGCTCCACTGGGCTCAGAGGACTTTCCCAGTTCAGGAGTCAGCAGGGGTTTATCTGACTGCACGATGCCAGCCTTGCTGACTAAATCTGTTTCCTGCTCAGAACGACTGTGAAAGTAAGAGATTCCCAAAAGGATACTGAAGCACAAGTCGGTGAAAGACAGGAGCCATAGAAAAAGCAGAGCTGTTCCCAGTTTGAAAGACATCATCTTCCTCTAATATTTTGATTCCCTAGCAGAGCAGAAGTCATTTTTTCTCTGTGCATCACACACAGAGGGATTGCAGGTGGCATCATGCTCATAGCTAAGGCTCCAGGGATTCAGAGAGGTGGGCCAGATTGTTATAATGATTCACAGGGACAGGAAACAGCTGTGATATTGATCTCTGCCAGGCCGGAGATGCTTTCAGAGAAAACGGGAATCGCAGCTGAGGGTCTAAAACCAAATGGCCATAACGGATAGCAGTTAAGAACACAGGCTTTGGAGTAGACTTGACAAGCGTTCAGTTTCCACTTCCGGCATTTCCTAGCTGCAGGATCTTAGACAAGTCACTTACCTGACTAGTGTGGGCCTAGCGTGAGCCTTGGAAGAGAGATGGAAAGGGCTTGGAACAGCCTGGCACTTGGTTTTCCACTTGGAACAAGTCTTTGCCAGTGGAAGAGAATGTACTATTGAGAACAGATTCAGCCTCTATTGATGCTGCAAATTTGCATAAGTGCAAATTCAGCATCTTAGCCTTGGAACAGAAAGGAGACTTGCTCTAACTTCCAGGCTCAGCAGGGAGGCTGCAAAGTCCAGCTGAGAAGGTACATGAAGAGAAGACCTTCATCCTGGTGTGTCCAGCACTTTGGAAGAACCTTCTCAAGTTCCTCTCACTGAGGGTGGGGGAGCTATTCCTCATAGCGTCTTTTTTTCACCTTTTTTAAATTGTGGTAGAATATACATAACACAAAATTTACCATCTTGATCATTCTTCAGTTAGAGGTCAGTGTCATTAAGCACATTCACACGGTTGAACAACCTTCAACCACACTCCAGTCACCATCCCAAACTCAAACCCTGTCCCCATTAAGCACTAAGTCCCTATCCTCTGCCCCTCTCCCCCTGCACCCACTATCCCACTTGTGTCTATATGAGTGTGACTACTCCAGGAACCTTGCATCAAGTAGAATCTTTACAGAATTTGTCTTGCTGTGATTGGCTTATTTCACTTATCATATTTCCCTCAGAAATTCTTCATGTTAATGTGATGGGTAGAATGCTGTTGGCGCAGAACTGGGCATTTTGCTCCACTGGGCTCAGAGGACTTTCCCAGTTCAGGAGTCAGCAGGGGTTTATCTGACTGCACGATGCCAGCCTTGCTGACTAAATCTGTTTCCTGCTCAGAACGACTGTGAAAGTAAGAGATTCCCAAAAGGATACTGAAGCACAAGTCGGTGAAAGACAGGAGCCATAGAAAAAGCAGAGCTGTTCCCAGTTTGAAAGACATCATCTTCCTCTAATATTTTGATTCCCTAGCAGAGCAGAAGTCATTTTTTCTCTGTGCATCACACACAGAGGGATTGCAGGTGGCATCATGCTCATAGCTAAGGCTCCAGGGATTCAGAGAGGTGGGCCAGATTGTTATAATGATTCACAGGGACAGGAAACAGCTGTGATATTGATCTCTGCCAGGCCGGAGACGCTTTCAGAGAGAACGGGAATCGCAGCTGAGGGTCTAAAACCAAATGGCCATAACGGATAGCAGTTAAGACCACAGGCTTTGGAGTAGACTTGACAAGCGTTCAGTTTCCACTTCTGGCACTTCCTAGCTGCAGGATCTTAGACAAGTCACTTACCTGACTAGTGTGGGCCTAGCGTGAGCCTTGGAAGAGAGATGGAAAGGGCTTGGAACAGCCTGGCACTTGGTTTTCCACTTGGAACAAGTCTTTGCCAGTGGAAGAGAATGTACTATTGAGAACAGATTCAGCCTCTATTGATGCTGCAAATTTGCATAAGTGCAAATTCAGCATCTTAGCCTTGGAACAGAAAGGAGACTTGCTCTAACTTCCAGGCTCAGCAGGGAGGCTGCAAAGTCCAGCTGAGAAGGTACATGAAGAGAAGACCTTCATCCTGGTGTGTCCAGCACTTTGGAAGAACCTTCTCAAGTTCCTCTCACTGAGGGTGGGGGAGCTATTCCTCATAGCGTCTTTTTTTCACCTTTTTTAAATTGTGGTAGAATATACATAACACAAAATTTACCATCTTGATCATTCTTCAGTTAGAGGTCCGTGTCATTAAGCACATTCACACGGTTGAACAACCTTCAGCCACACTCCAGTCACCATCCCAAACTCAAACCCTGTCCCCATTAAGCACTAAGTCCCTATCCTCTGCCCCTCTCCCCCTGCACCCACTATCCCACTTGTGTCTGTATGAGTGTGACTACTCCAGGAACCTTGCATCAAGTAGAATCTTTACAGAATTTGTCTTGCTGTGATTGGCTTATTTCACTTATCATCTCGTCCTCAAGGTTCACCCCTATTGGAACATGTGTTAGAATTTCACCCTTTTGAAGGCTGAATAATATTAATAATAAGCAATGAGGCTGAACAGTCCTATGGATGGACCACACTTTGCATATCCATTCATCCACTGATGGATGCTCACGTGGCTTCCACCGCCTGGCACTCAGTGATGCTGATGAACAGTTGTGGACACACAGACCTGTCTCCCTCGCTGCCACCACTCACTGTGCTTTCTAACTCCTCCCAGCCCTGGAGATCTTCCCCCTACCGGGCTCTCTGATGACACTAACGCGCAGGCTCCTTCCTTCCAGGCCTCAGTGAAAGCAGCGCTGACGTCATGCCTTCCCTCTGTATTCATGTGGGGAGGTGACTGTTCCAGGCCAAGTTCCAGGACAATTCTCAGAAAACAGGTGGTAGGGCCCAGAGTCCCCCCTTGCTGTGCAAGCGCAAATGACACACTGTCAACTCGCCCACTGAATGGCCCAGAGAAGTCACTGTCTTTCTTGCCAGAAATATCTGGGGACCTGCCTTAGTAGGTGATTTTACTTGGTGGCCATTATCAGGTTCAATGCAATGCAAACCTCAGATAATTGCATCGCGTCCCATAAATTATTTGTATGTGCATCTGACTAATATAGATCAGGACCCAAGAGCACTGGGTAGAGAAAATGACCTAGAGCTTCCAAAGGAAGACCTCCAAGCAGGAGGCCTCCACACAAGCCTGGTGACCTCAAGGATGACTCTCTGGGGGCTGAGGATCCTAAGCCAGAGCTCAGCACTCCTCCAACTGGGTGATTGCCATCCACCCTCAGGTGTGAGCCAGGACGGCTTCACCAGGCATTCCTGGAGCAGAGGTTGGACCAGCAGATCTGAGGGCAGGGACAGAAACACGGAGGAGGGGGTAAAAAAGTCCAATATTTAGTTGATGACCAGTGTACCTATTTTAAGAATAAAGCAGTCAGCTACAAAGTAAGGTAGAATCCAAAAATTCTCATGAATTTGTACAGAACATGAAAAGGTCTAATTGACACACTCTCTGAGACCAGCTCCATCTTGGTACCAGAAATGTATTAATACAATCTGTCCTGGGTGCACCACCCCATGGAGAGGTCAATGCCACAGTTAGCAAGGAACTGATAGAGCAAAGAAGGAACCAGCCCCTCCCCTGATTCCCTTTCCCCAAGGCTGGGGGAGGAGGGAAGGAAGGAGTCTTCATGAGGACGAGGGGCTGGACACGTCCTAATTACTAAGCCGAGACTTCGCGGGGAACAAGGGGCCCAGAGGATTTTCACTGATCTGAGAGTAGCCAGAAGAGACGAGAGGCTTTGCGGGTGGCGCAGGGGCTAAGAGCTCCCCAGTGCAGGGGACACAGCTTGTCCCCTGGTCAGGAAGATTCCGCATGCCTCGGGCCCCTAAGCCCATGTGCCGCAACAAGAGAAGCCGCTGCAGTGAGCCCAGGCACCTCAGCCAGAGAGCGGAGCCCCACTCGCCATCTCAGCCAGAGAAGGCCGGCAGGAAGCAACCGAGGCCTCAGTTTAGCTCAGCTCAGTCAGTCATGTCAGACTCTGCGATCCCAGGGACTGCAGCACGCCAGGCCTCCCTGCCCATCACCAACTCCCGGAGCCTACCCAAACTCATGTCCATTGAGTCGGTGATGCCATCCAGCCATCTCATCCTCGGTC
>SJYC01064773.1:0-14144 GCA_006408675.1 Madoqua kirkii
GTAGTAGATATAATGGTCATCTGAGTTAAATTCACCCATTCCAGTCCATTTTAGTTTGCTGATTCCTAGAATGTCGATGTTCTCTCTTGCCATCTCCTGTTTGACCACTTCCAATTTGCCTTGATTCATGGACCTGACATTCCAGGTTCCTATGCAATATTGCTCTTTACAGCATCAGACCTTGCTTCTATCACCAGTCACATCCACAGCTGGGTATTGTTTTTGCTTTGGCTCCATCCCTTCATTCTTTCTGGAGTTATTTCTCCACTGATCTCCAATAGCATATTGGGCACCTACCAACCTGGGGAGTTCCTCTTTCAGTATCCTATCATTTTGCCATTTCATACTGTTCATGGGGTTCTCAAGGCAAGAATACTGAAGTGGTTTGCCATTCCCTTCTCCACTGGACTACATTCTGTCAGATCTCTCCAGCATGACCCGTCTGTCTTGGGTGGCCCCACACGGCATGGCTTGGTTTCACTGAATTAGACAAGGCTGTGGGCCATGCAGAGAAGGCAACGGCATCCCACTCTAGACTCTCACCTAGAAAATTCCATGGGCAGAGGAGCCTGGTGGGCTGCAGTCGATGGGGTGGTGAAGAGTCGGACACGACTGAGTGACTTCCCTTTCACTTTCATGCACTGGAGAAGGAAATGGCAACCCACTCCAGTGTTTTTGCCTGGAGAATCCCAGGGACAGGGGAGCCTGGTGGGGTGCCGTCTATGGGGTCGCACAGAGTTGGACACGACTGAAGTGACTTAGCAGTGGTCCATGTGATCAGATTGGCTAGTTTTCTGTGATTATGGTTTCAGTGTGTCTGCTCTCTCACAACACCTACCATCCTACTTGGGTTTCTCTTACCTTGGATGTGGGGTCTCTTCACGGCTGCTCCAGCAAAGCAGAGCTGCTGCTCCTTACCTTGGACGATGTCGCCCCTGCTGACCTTGAACGTGGAGTAGCTCCTCTCAGCCCTCCTGTGCCCGTGCAGCCGCTGCTCCTTGGACGTGGGTTTTTAGAGTAGGAGCTATTCCTACTTTCAAGCTTATGAACAACGCTGCAGTGAAGATCCATGCACAAGCTTTTGTGCAGGTGTGTGTTTTCAGCTCTCTTGGGTGTGTACCTAGGAGTAGCAATACTGGGTCGTACAGTGACTCTAACCTGCAGAGAACTCGCCAAACCATTTCCACAGCAAAGAAACTGCTTTATTTCCACCAGCTACATGCAGGGTTTCAGTTTTTCCACATCTTTGCTACAATTACTAAAGGAGTCTCTTTGCTTCTTTAGTATTCCACTTTGGTGGGTGGTTATGAAGTGCTGACTCACTGAGGTTTTGAGTTTCATTTCCCTAATGACCAACAAGCATCTTTCCGTGTGCTTTCTGGTTGTTTGTGCGTCTTCTTTGAAGTTGCATCTATTCCGATTTTTTTTAAGATGGACCATTTTTAACGTATTTATTGCGTTTCTTACAATATTGTTTCTGTTCTTTTTTTTTTTTTTTTTCCCTTTGAGACATGTGTGATCTTCGCTCCCTGACCAGGGATCAAACCTGCACCCTCTGCATTGGAGGCAAAGTCCAACCTCTGGGACCACCGACAAAGTCCCCTATTCAGATTCTGTGCCTATTTTTTTAATAACTCAATTGCTCGTCTTTTTAGTATTGAGTTTAAGAGTTCTTTATAAGTTCTGAATACTATACTCATATTGGTTAAATTGCCTAAAAATACTTCCTCCCATTCTGTGAACTGTCTGTTCCCTTTCTTGATTGTATTCTTGGAAATGGTTCTGCTATTCAGCCACTCAGTCATGACCTCCTTTTTGCAACATCGTGGACTGCAGCCTGCCAGGCCCCTCTGTCCTTGGGACTTCCCAGGCAAGAATACTGGAGTGAGTGAGCCATTTCCTTGTCCAGGGAAACCTTCCCCACCCAGGGACTGAACCCACATCTCTTGCAATGGCAGAAGAATTCTTTACCATTGAGCCATTTTGAAAGACAAAGCTTTTCAATTTTGTTGAAGTCTAATTAATCTATTTTTTCCCCTTCGTTACTTATGCTCTTTGTGTTATACCTAAGAAGGCTCAGGTATAAAAAACTCAGTCATGTCTTTGCCACCTCATGGAGTATACAGTGCATGGAATTCTCCAGGCCAGAATACTGGAGTGGGTAGCCTTTCCCTTCTCCAGGGGATCTTCCCAACTCAGGGATGGAACCCAGGTCTCCCACACTGCAGGCAGATTCTTTGCCAGCTGATCCACCAGGGAAGCCTGTTTTACAGTTTTAGTTCTTAAGTTTAAGTCCATGAGCACGTTTGGTATATGACATAAGAAAGACTCCAACTTGACACTTTTCGTATGAACATTCAGCTGTCCCAGCACCATTTTTTCCTGGCATCTTATATTTTTATCTGTTACCTTTGGCAGGCCTAGTCAAAGATCTAGCCACTTAAACAAAGTGGGGGCTCCCTAACCCTTGGCAGTTTCGGGCTGGCCTTTTCTGGAGGAGGTGTTCATCCTTTTCTTTCCTCCCTGCATGAATTCACATTTTCCTCCAGCTCTTGGCCTTAAGCACCGGGCAAGGGCTGCCAAGGACAAGCTGCAGGCTGTCAGCTCATGTTGTCGGTGGCACCTCTGTTGATGGCCCAGAGTCGAAACGGGTGCCTTTTGGACTCTCTGGGCCCTGCAGGTAGACCGTTGCCCTCCCTGCTCTCTGCTGCCTTGGATCTCAGAGATCTTCAGGTTCACAGGCCACCGGTCCCGTGCTGCAGGAGTTTCTGCCTGTGAGGGCTGAAACACGTGCTGGGCTGCGTTCCTATGAGCTGGCATCAGGGTAATTCGATGCAGCCACTTGCTGCAAGAAGACTCAGCCCCATGGCCTGTGCCTGGCATTTAGCCTGGACGTCAAACGGGTAATTTGCTGTAAGGTTCAGACTCAACATGGCTCATAACTTTCTTCTAAGGTCCTGGAGTCACTTCCCCAGAACTCTGTTGTCTACCCAAGATGACTTATTCATTAGCAAGAGTGAATAATGCCTGAATGCATCACTGGATTTCCCCCTAAAGCCCTGCTGGGGTGTGCCTGATGGGGCGTAATCTCACCTGCAGAGCTGGAGTTAGGCAAGCGTCTATGAGGCCTAGCCTGTCTTGATTCATACCTGAGAATCATAAGTGAACAACTCCGAGGCCCATTGGGCCAAACTGGGTGGGAGTGAGGGGTTGGGCAGAGTCATCATCACTTCTGCATTAACAACGTCTGTCTCTTAATGACCCCTGCGATGAAAGCAAAAGAACCGAAAATAGATCCACCTTTTTCATTCAAGACAGGCTCTTCTTTTCTACCTTCCCAGTGGAAAACACACCGGTAAACTCTCACTTTGTTAATTAAATGCGTCATCATAATTGCATCTCTGTCTTTTCTTGCAGTGTATATCAGTGAGGGTTATACTGGAGCAACAGTACCAGCTCTTTGTGTGTGTGTGTGTGTGTGTGTGTGTGTGTGTGTGTGCGTGTGTGTGTGTGTGCAGACAAACAGGCAGACAGATGACCTGATTTCAAGGAACTGGCACCTGCAGTCGTGGCATCTGGCTGTAGGGGGGCTGTAAAATCTCAGGCAGGAAATGAAGGTAGACTCTCTTCCTCCTCGGGAAAGTCTCGGATGTGCGCTGAGAGCCTCTTAACTGACTGGATGAGGCCCATCCACAGTACTGAGGATAATATAATCTCCTTGACTTAAAGTCTGCTGATCACTGAGGTTAAATCAACATCCTGCCTACATAATATCTCCACAGCAGTGCCTAGCTTAGCCTTTAATGAAATCACTGGACAGCATAGCTGGCCAGGTTGACACATGAAATCAACCATCGGACCATGAAATGCTTTTCTGTCGCTGGGGGAGGGAGGCCGGCATCACCTCCCAGATGAAGATGCTGAAACACACACACACACCAGGTGAGGAATCTGCTGTGCCCCACGAGGTCACACAGATACAAGTGACTGAACGTTCGGGGGGCAGGGTGCCAGGGAGTCACAAACCCAGGCCCTGGGCCAGACCTGCCGAGGACGCAGAACTGGGCGCAGTGTCTCCATAGCCGCGGTTCACGGCCCCTGGGTGCCTGGGCTTCAGTGCTTATGGCGCATGGGCTTAGTTGCTCCGCTGCGTGTAAAATCTTCCCTGACCAGGGATCAAAGCTGTGTCCCCTGCGTTGGCAGGCAGATTCCGATCCATTGCGCCACCAAGGAAGTCCCACTGCCTGTTATTGCAAGTCACATTTTATTGGAGCACAGCTGTGCCCATTCGTTTAGGTGTCACACATGGCTGCTCTCATGTTATAATGGCAGTGCTGAGTTATTGTCCGAATGACCAGCAAAGCTTTAACAACCTATTTGGCCCCTCATAGGAAAGCTGTAGCTTTCCAGCAAGAAGGTGCTTTTCCTCCTGCTCCATCAGGAAAGCAAGCATGTTCTTCAATTCCAGAATTCCTTACAACTCAGGGGCTAGAAATCATTGTGAGGTTTCCAGGGTTCACTGCAGCACTATTTACAATAGCCAGGTCATGGAGCAACCTGTATGTCCATCGACAGATAAATGGATAAAGAAGGTGTGGTACATGTACACAACGGAATATTACTCAGCCATAAAAAAGAATGAAATAATGCCTTTGGCAGCAACATGTTGGACCTGGAGATTATCCTACTAAGTGAAGTCAGACAGAGAAAGACAAATAACAAATGGTATCTCTTATATGCTTCCCTGATAGCTCAGTTGGTAAAGAATCCACCTGCAATGCAGGAAACCTCAGTTTGATTCCTGGGTTGGGAAGATCCACTGTCAAAGGGATAGGCTACCCATTCCAGTATTCTTGGGCTTCCTTTGTAGCTCAGCTGGGTAAAGAATCTGCCTGCAATGCAGAAGACTCTGGTTTGATCCCTGGGTTGGGAAGATCCCCTGGAGATCTACCCACCCCAGTATTCTGGCCTGGAGAATTCCATGGATTGTCTAGTCTATGGGTCGCAAAGAGTCGGATATGACTGAGTGACTTTCACTTTCATCTCTTATATGTGGAATCTTAAGGATATGAAATGAACTTATTTCCGAAACAGAAAGGGTTTCACAGACATATTACTAACAATAGGAAACAAGCTTACAGTTACAAAGGGGGAAGGGGTTTGGGGGAAGGAATAAATTAAGACCTCAGGATTAACATACACTAGCATATATAAAATAGATAACCAACAGGACCTATTGGTCTAAGGACCTATTGTATAAGACAGGGAACTCTACTCAATATTCCATGATAACCTATATGGGAAAAGAATCTGGGAAGAATGAATATATGTATATGGACTGCAAGGAAGTCCAACCAGTCCATGCTAAACGCGATCAGTCCTGCGTGTTCACTGGAAGGACTGATGCTGAAGCTAAAACTCCAGTACTTAGGCCACTTGATGCGAAGAGCTGACTCATTTGAAAAGACCCTGATGCTGGGAAAGATTGAAGGCAGGAGGAGAAGGGGACGACAGGATGAGATGGTTGGATGGCATCACCAACTTTGGGTGGACTCCGGGAGTTGGTGATGGACAAGGAGGCCTGGCGTGCTGCAGTCTGTGGGGTCGCCAAGAGTCGGACATGACTGAGCGAGTGAACTGAGACTGAGATAAGTGAATCATTTTGCTGTACACCTGCAACTAACACAGAACTGTAAACCAACTACATTTCAATAAATTTAAAAAAATAACCGCTGGATTGTGACCTTAAAAGGATGACTTTTATGGTATACACATATTAACAAAATTAGTTGTGGGGCTTTGAGATCGGCCCATGTAGATCTCCCCAACCCTGCCCTTTGCTAGGAGGAGGTGCCTCATGGAGGGGGTAAGGCCATGGCGGCAGAGTCTCAGGGTGAAGAGCCTCCCCAAAGTGCTTAAACTCTGTGCAGAATCTAGTTTAACTGCTGGCCCTGTCCTTATTGACTGGTTGCCCTCAGTGAAATTCCAGGGAAGAGATTCCACAGGATCAGAGGGCTTCTTTCAAGGAAGTTGAGATTCTTGGGGATCTAATGAGGAAACCAGAACTAATGTTTGTTCTGTGATGCTTGAGGCCCTAGGAAGGTGACGTCACGTGTTCCTGCCCAGAGGAAAACAGAGGACCAAGGGAGAAAGGGACACACCCCTTCCTCCCCTCATACCGTCACATGCCCAGGGCTCCACAGTGGGGGCTCCAGGCCCTAAAATCTGCAGTGTCTTAATTGCCAGAGGGTCCCTAAGGAGGCTGGCCTTCCACAAGAAACCTCAAATTCACAGTGACAGTTGCTAGGATCCAGACAAGGAGCCATTCAGATGCCTCTGCCGCTGCCTGCCCCCGCCCCAGAGCCACATCGGAAGGTGCCCCGCCTCCCAGGTTAGTAACTAGCTCGAGTAATTTCAAGTCAGAGCAAGAGTTCCCGGGGAAACCTTCATCTGAACGCTTTCCCAACATAGAAGCCCTCTGCCAACTTTCTGAAGTCCCAGGTGTGGGATGAAGCTGCCTTCTCTGCAGGCAGGTCTTCCAAGGAGAGTTCAGCCACCTCCAGGGACTGAGACTGATCAGTACCCCCACTGTGAGGTGATCAATGTCCTCTTGGTCTGCCTTGTCTAGGTGGGCAACTGACATGAAATACGTGTGTACTCCAGATTAGGGGGTGGGGAGGCGGGCGGGGGTCATCTCAAATTATCTACTTTCCCCAAAATGTGGCACAGATTCTCACTTCTTCCTGCCCACCCAGCAGGATTTCCCCAGAATTTCAAATTATTTGCAGAGCCACGTAGCCATTTATCACACTGATGCCATGTGGAGCTTCTCAGAGGGAATCTGGCAAATTACATGCTGCTCAAGAAAAGGAAAAAATATTCCATCTTCCGCTACCCTAAGGGAAGCCAGAAATTAGACTTGTTTTTCCAAGACACTCATACCAGAGGCGTTACAAGCGACCCAGGGAGATTTCTCATCAAAGGGATTCCAGACAATGACAGTTTTCCACATGATTAGAATTGCAACTGCAGAAATGGCTGCTCTGCCACTCAGAAACCTTTTAATTGCTTCGGCTGAGCTCTGCCCTTGCTTCCAGTAATTTTATTACTGCTATTGGGTTTGGGGTTTCTTTTTTGTAAAACATCTCAGGGTATTTTCAACAGTTGTCATGGAGAATTGACACCAGAGAAACTTTCTAGAGAAAAATTATTTCAAAGGCATGCATCCTCAAGACAAACATACCAAAAACAAAACCCAAAAACAAAAAAAAAGGGCTTTGCAAGAGAACATTATGGGAACTTTGAAGAGAAAAATATTGTGATGCTATCTATAAATTCACTTCTCCCTCTAAGTCACATTTAGAGCCTATCACCTGCCATTGCCTACAAATTAATGGCTTTTATTACAAGGCTATGATCACATGTGACAGCAAATACGAGATGTTAATAAATTGACAAAGCATAATTAACACAACAGATGAGTGATTGAAAAACAATTGCAGATGAAAGCTCTAATGAGGGGCAGAAGGCATCCAGGAACCTGCCTGCCTGCCAGTGTTTGGAACTATTTTTTATTGAAAACATTTTTCAACTCAAAGACCAAGGCTGATGATCAGGACACATTTCATAACTTCTAAGCAAGCTTACAGGATGACTCCTGAAGAGTAACCCGCAAAGTCACTCAACGAGTCCACACAAGTTCCTTAACGTTGGGTTAAGGAACAGTCTGCATTTTTCACAAATGCGTACATGCATAAGACCTGAAAGGCTTCCTTGATAGTTAGTAAAGAATCCGCCTGCAGTGTGGGAGGTGGGAGACCTGGGTTCGATCCCTGAGTTGGGAAGATCCCCTGGAGAAGGGAAAGGCTACCCACTCCGGTATTCTGGACTACAGAATTCCACAAAGACTCAGACATGACTGAGCAACTTTCACTTTCACTTCACTTCCGTAAGACCTGAACCACTGTTCCTTTCAACCATAAGGACCATATTTGGAGTCGGTGACAAATGGACAAGGCACAAAATGCCACAAGGCCAAGCTGTGGGAGAAAATGTGGAAGGTGCTCCCAGGCCCTGCAGTCTACATGGCCGGGGTCGCCACGCGGAAAGGACGAGAAAGGAAGTACAGAATTCCAAGGCCCATGTCTTCCTTCTAGTGTGATGGAGCTTTGAGAAAAAACATCTAAGAGAAGGCCAAGAATCAGAATAGGAAAATCAAGCCATCAGCGGGACAAATTGGAAGCGTAGCGTCGACATACATCCCCTCCCTCAACACAGGTGAAATAGACGCCTGGTGGGGGGCTGCTGCATGGCAGGGAGCTCAGCTCAGTGCGCTGTGATGACCTAGAGCGTGGGATGGGGGCGTGGGGGGCTCCAGAAGGAGGGGATATATGCATGTGCAGATGGCTGATTCAGGCTTCCCCACTGGCTCAGTGGGAAAGAATTCGCCTGCCAAGCAGGAGACGCAGTAGGAGATGAGAGTGATCCCTGGGTCTGGATGGCAGAAGCAAATGGCAGCCCACCCCAGGATTCCTGCCTGGGAAATCCCACGGACAGAAGAGCCTGGCGGGCTGTGCTCCATGGGTTTGGGAAGAGTTGGACACGACCGAAGAACTAAACAACAATGACGATGGCTGATCCACCTCACTGTACAGCAGAAACCAACGAAACAACGTGAAGCAATCGTGCTCCAATCAAAACATTAAAAGAAATGGACGTTTAAAAAGAGAAAACGAAAATCCAGCCCTCAGGTTCATGACGTGCGCCTTCCTCCACCCTTTCTGATGTTTGCGAGAAATGCTGGCCCATCCTCGGCCTTATGTCCGCGTCCAGCCATCCTCTCTGGGAGACCAGAGTCCCTGGTGGGGTATACGCTCATTCAAGGCCCCTCGATTCATGCCCATCCACGCCTATTGCAAACTCCATTAAAAATTTTTGCTTTCCTTTGTCCTCTCTCCTCCCTTTTGCTGCTGCTGCTGCTGCTAAGTCGCTTCAGTCGTGTCTGACTCTGTGCGACCCCATAGATGGCAGCCCATCAGGCTCCCCCGTCCCTGGGATTCTCCAGGCAAGAACACTGAAGTGGGTTGCCATTTCCTTCTCCAATGCATGAAAGTGAAAAGTGAAAGTGAAGTCGCTCAGTCACATCTGACTCTTAGCGACCCCATGGACTGCAGCCCACCAGGCTCCTCCGTCCATGGGATTTTCCAGACAAGAGTGCTGGAGCGAGTTGCCACTGCCTTCTCTGCTCCTCCCTTTTAGATGCTACTTAACCATTTTTACCTTGTTTCATAGTCTCCTTTGAGAAGTTTAGAACATTCCAGTTTTAAGTCTCATCTGTCATTTGCTTTTCCCCCGTACTACATCCCAAGTTCTACTGGAAAACCGTGAGGGAGAGGCCATCAGGAGAAGAAAAGAATATTTAAAAGGAAGGGGGAGGGGAAGAAAAGCTACAACTTCAGCAGGCAGAACAGAGCTGGGAAGATGGACCTCACAGAGCTGCCAAGATGTGGCTCACAGGGCGGTGAGACAGTTTGGGAAGGCTCCCTGCAAAAGAAAGAAAAAAACAAGCCCTGTTCCCGAAACAGCAGGTCTGGCTTTCTTGCATGGCTGTGCACCTGTTTGCTAATTTTCTTTTTTTAACCTGTGTACTAATTTTAACCTCTCCCTTCCCCACCTGTCCCCACGCCCTTCTGAGCACTGAAGAGTCTCAAGAACTTGGATGGAGGAGCTGGGACACACCCTTCTGGTTCCTTCCAGCCCTGCCTGGAAATTTCTTTCAGAAGCTCTCCAGTGCCTGTTCCTGATCACCCACAAAACACCCCTCCCCCCTCTAGGCTCATCCTACAAACAAACCTTCTCAAGATGTCATCAGAGCCCTTGGCCAGTTCCCAGTGGGAGGGGTGGGGTCCCAGGGAGCCCCTTCTCTCTTGTGTTGATTTCCTGCTGTAACAAATGATCACAAACGCACTGGCTTAAAACAACAGAGATGCGTCACCTTATAACCCCGGGGTCAGACATCTGACGTGGGCACCAAAGCCGAGGTCTCGGCAGGTCTGGGTCCTCCGGAAAGCTCTGGGGACAGTGTGTTTCCTGCTCTCTCCAGCTTTCTGACGGCAGCCTGCATTCCACAGGCCCTCCCTCCGTCTTCAAAGCCAACAGCAAGATCAAGTCAGCAGAAGCTGACATGTGGAGGGCCCATATTTGGCTGCTAGGTAGTTTCATGCATGTGACCATTTCCACTCAGCAGGGAGAGTTGCGGTGCTGGAGAAGACTCTTGCGAGTCCCTTGGACTTCAAGGAGATCAGCCAGTCCATCCTAGAGGAGATCAACCCTGAATATTCATTGGAAGGACTGATGCTGAAACTGAAACTCCAGTACTTTGGCCACCTGATGCGAAGAGCTGACTCATTGGTAAAGACCCTGATGCTAGGAAAGACTGAGGGCAGGAGGAGAAGGGGACGCAGAGGATGAGATGGTTGGATGGCATCACCAACTCAGTGAAGATAACTTTGAGCAAACTGCAGTCCACAGGGTCGCAAAGAGTCAGACAGGACAGCGACTGAACGAGAACAACAGGGAGAGCTGAGAGCGGCCCTCAGTGTTTTATTTTGGCAGCTGAGAGTGCCCTTTACTAGACAGCGGACAAAGTATAAGAAGGGGCTTGATGAGGAAAGTAGGCCATGGTACTTCCTCACTCATTTGTTATACAATTATTCGTTGACTTAACTGTTCTTCGATTTTGTTTAATTTTTGTTTTACATTGGAGTAGAGTTGCTAAACAATGCTGCGTTGGTTTCAGGCATATAACAAAGCGATTCAGTTATATCCATGCAAGTATCCATTCTTTATCAAATTTTCCTCCCATTTAGGTTAGTCCACAATATTGAGCCAAGTTCCAGGTGCTATACTGTAGGTCCTTGTTGGTTATCTATTTTAAAGATGCTAGTGTGTACACATCATTTATTTTGAATACTAATAAATCCATAATACATGAATATTAACTTGTTCATTCCTTCCTAAATATTACTTGAGACGTCTATGTGCCACGCAATGTGCTCTTGGCACTGCTAGACAGCTGTGAACAAGATAAATAATGTCTCTGGCCTGGGGGTTTCATGTCTTTTGCTATGAGATAGGCAGGCTGACTTGTTAGCTCACAAGTAGGGTTAAAATCTAGGACCCTTCATAGTTCTTGACATTGTAAAAACAAACTCATAGAAAAATAGATCAGATTTGTAGCTACCAGTAGTGGAAACAAGGAAGGGGGATTAAATGGGCTTCCCTAGTGGCTCAGCTGGTAAAGAATCTGCCTGCAATGCAGGAGACTCCAGTTCAATTCCTGGGTCGGGAAGATCCCAAATGGCCATCCACTCCAATATTCTTGGGCTTTCCTGGTGACATAGCTGGTAAAGAATCTGCGTAGTGGGAACAGGGAGGGGAGATTAGATGAAGGTAATCGAAAGGTATAAACTCCCAGTTATAATATAAAAAAGCACTAAGGATGTAATGTACAAATGATCAATACAATTAACACTGCTGTACATTATGTATGAAAGTTGTTAAAAGAGGAAATTATAAGAGTTCTCATCACAAGGAGAAAACTTTTTTCTATTTCTTTCATCTTGTATCTTTATGAGATGATGGATGTTTACTAAAACTGGTCATCATTTCATGATGTATACAAGTCAAATCATTATGCTGTACACCTTCAACATACAGTGCTGGATATCATTCTATCTCCATAAAACTAGAAGAAAAAAAAACCTATGTCTTAAGACCTTTATACAGGAAATTTCAATTTGGCCTTTGAAGGCTAACCAAACTCTGAAAAAAACATTATTAAAATTACATCAATTTTAAAAGTCTTTTCACTGAGTCGAAAAGCAACTGAATACCGAAGAAATGTAATAGATACTAATTCACGATCCTTTGACTCAATAAAAATGCCTTTTTTCCCATCCCCGGGATGGTTTGATTTTCCAGGTTTGGTTTTCAGGTTGGCCCGAGTGACACAGAATGCCTTGTGTCCCAGTGGGCTCCTCTGCTTCTGAGGCTCCCACCTGGACCAACACCCCAGTCCCCTTTGCAGACAGATGACGGTTCTAGCCAATGGAACACGGGCAGAAAGAACACAAGCTACTTCCTGATCTGACCCCAAGAAATCTTTTGGGAAATCCCGCTTACTTCTCTCTTCCCCTATCCTTTGGGAAAGGAGGACCCCCAGGTCTTGGAGGAAGGCATGGCCATAAGACAGAAGGAGCCTGGAAGCTGTAGAGCAGACTCCCTTCCCACCAAACTCCCACGGCCAGATACAGCATAAATTCTATTATACTAAGCCGCTAAAACAGTGGGAGCGTCTGTTATGGAGGCTAACCTATGGTGACTCAGTCAAACGGCTCCCGTTTCAAATTCAGAATTGGATCTCAGAATTGTCACGTACGCACACTGGCAGACATAGCTAAGTGACAGTCTCTTAGATGGTCACCATCTACTATCACACTTCGTTTTCTCTCCCCAAATCTTGCAGGCCCCTCTAATCCAGAGAAATGTTGCAGAGTCGTGTATCATAAGTTTCTGTTGTTTTTTAGCATTTTACATATATTACAGATCTGTGTAAATGACATATGACCACTCTTGCTTAAGGAAAAATACCACACAGTGATGCTTGGTTCAGAAAGAGGTTCAGCTTATCAGCAAAGGCGATGCTGCTAATTCAGCCTGAATACTGAGAATTCAAGGTCCATGAACTTTGTTTCGGAATGCAACAGAGCCTTCCCTGGTCCTTACTTTATTGACCAGATGGTCTTGTTTTGGGAAGCTTCAGTGAACACTCAGCAAAGCGTTTCAGTCCCAAATTAAGACTCTGAGCTGCTCTTCTGTTAATTTAAACCAGGCCCCTCAGTCAAAATTGTCTGAACCAAGAGACTCTTTTGTGGGTGGGAAAGAGACTGGCCAAATACACGGTCTTTAGCTCAGTTTCTGCTTTCTCCTTCTCTGACCTACTTTCTCCTTCCATTATAGGAATGGAATTAATAAAGATTTAATGTGGGAAATAAATTCAACTAAATCAGAAAGAAGAAACATTGTCTTTGCTTGTGAATGACATGATTTCATACAACAGTTCAGTTCGGTTACTCAGTCATGTCTGACTCTTTGCAACCCCATGAATCGCAGCACACCAGGGCTCCCTGTCCATCACCAACTCCCAGAGTTTATCCAAATTTGTGTCCATCAAGTCGATGATGCCATCCAGCCATCTCATCCTCTGTTGTCCCCTTCTCTTCCTGCCCCCAATCCCTCCCAGTATCAGGGTCTTTTCCAATGAGTCAACTTCGCATGAGGTGGCCAAAGTATTGCAGTTTCAGCTTCAGCATGAGACTTCCAATGAGCACCCAGGACTGATCTCCTTTAGGATGGATTGGTTGGATCTCCTTGCAGTCCAAGGGAGTCTTCTCCAACACCACAGCTTAAAAGCATTAATTCTTTGCCACTCAGCTTTCTTCACAGTCCAACTCTCACATCCATACCTGATCAATGGAAACACCATAGCCTTGACTAGATGGACCTTTGTTGGCAAAATAATGTCTCTGCTTTTTAATATGCTATCTAGGTTGGTCATAACTTTCCTTCCAAGGAGTAAGCATCTTTTAATTTCATGGCTGCAATCACCATCTGCAGTCATTTTGGAACCCAGAAAAATAAAATCAGCCACTGTTTCCACTGTTTCCCCATCTATTTCCCATGAAGTGATGGGACCAGATGCCATGGCAGAAATGCAAAGAGGCATTTCTTCGTTTTCTGAATGTTGAGCTTTAAGCCAACTTTTTCACTCTCCTCTTTCACTTTCATCAAGAGGCTTTTTAGTTCCTCTTCACTTTCTGCTGTAAGGATGGTGTCATCTGCATATCTGAGGTTATTGATATTTCTCCCCGTAATCTTGATTCCAGCTTGTGCTTCGTAAAGCCCAGCGTTTCTCATGATGTACTCTGCATATAAGTTAAACAAGCACAGTGACAATATGCAGCCTTGACATACTCCTTTTCTTATTTGGAACCAGTCTGTTGTTCTATGTCCAGTTCTAACCGTTGCTTCCTGACCTACATACAGATTTCTCAAGAGGCAAGTCAAGTGGTCTGGTATTCCCA